>JAXQQM020073090.1:0-95971 GCA_034641835.2 Pinus albicaulis | reverse complement strand
GGATTTTTATTTATTTTTTATTATGATTATTATTATTATTATTAGTATTATTATTAAATAGGTGTAATGGACGCCACAAGAGTGTTTTTCAGTTGTTACACTTATTGGAATTTCAAATTTCAGGTTGCATAAGGGAGCATTCCCCTACTGTTGTAACATAAAGATTAGAGTCCGTGACAATGTTAACAAATGATTCCTTCAAAACAGGTTGATGATATAACCTCAGACAGTGCCCATTAACCAGTAATGGTGTCTTAGCACTATCACTCATAACCAATTGTACAACCCCATTGTCAAAAAAAGTGTCTACTGCGTAAGGACCTAGCCATCTGGTTTAGAGCTTGCCTTTGAAATCCTTGAACCTTGAATCGTACAAGAGAGCCAAAAATTCTTTATGAAATTTATTCTTCTTAATGAACCTGTCATTCCATATAGCTCTTTTGTGTTGAATTATCTATGTCTTCTAAATGGAAACCAGTTGTTTCTCTTCCAACTCATTGAGTTTGTTCAATATTTATCTTTGCACTGTGCTTAAATCCAAATTGACCTGTAATGATGTTAATAGTGTCTTTATTTGGAACTCTATGAGGAATAAAGGATTCTTACCATACACCAATTCATATGGTGAGAAGCCTGTAGTATTCCTCCATGTTGTTTTGTAAACCCAAAGCACCTATGGAAGTTTCTCAACCCAATTTCTTCGGTGGTCGGCTATTGTCTTTGTTAAAATTCCCTCAATGACTTTATTGGTTCTCTCCACTTGAAAATTTTCCTGTGGGTGATAAGGTGAAGTGATACTATGATGAATTTCATACTTCTCAACCATTTTCTGGATCAAATGAGATGTAAATTGAGGCCCTCCATACGTCACTATTGCCCTAGGTATCCTGAAGCGAACAAATATATCTTTGAACAGGAAGTCTGAAACAGCCTGCTCTGTAGCTCTAGTTAGTGCCTTCGCTTCGAACCACTTTGTGACATAGTCAGTTCAGACCAATATGTATGATATTTTTTGTGATGAAGGATTAATTTTCCCTACAAAATCCAGGGCCCATTTCTAAAATGTGTATCGTATTATTGTAGATATGTAGGTGTAATGTAAAAAAGTTTGTAAATTTTTTTACATGTGGGCCTAATATATTGAATTTATATTAGTATGCTCATATTAATATGTTTAATTTATAAAATGTAAAATATTTGTAAATGTTAATAAAATGTTAAACGTAAAAGTAGTATAAGTAGGAAGGAGATGATGTAATATCCCTAAAAAGAATTAAGTTGTTATATTGTAACTTCTGTACCAATATATTTTTAGATAAAATAAAATAATTATATAAATATCATGTTAAAATATACAACATATGAGTAGTAGCTATAAGTTACCCGTTTTACCTTATAAAGTAAAATAATTATTTTGTAACCACATTAAAATTTTAATTAATAAGCACATAAAGAATTTAATAATTACAATAGACTTACAATATAACAATACTATTAACCATGATATTCATGCCAAATTTACCATATATATTATTAGTTGTAAATAGGCTTTGTTACAATACCATGGCTCATTAATACCACATGCCACAATTAAAAAAGAAATATTTGCTAAGATTGTATTTAAATTTAATTTATAATATTTTTTAATTAAAACTAAAAGAAAAAAAACTTATAATTTATTTTGAAATATATCTAAACCCTCTATCACATTAAGATATATAAGATATAAATAATTACGTTGTAAGGCATCCTTCTTTGAAAACAACTCCCTTAGCTACCAGTGACTATTGTTGACTATCAGATGCATTGCTAGACGATTAAAAAAAATTCCGTCAATGGACCATTAGACAGTGGTGGAACACTGCATTGGAAGTTGGTTACCCTTGTTGGAATTTCGTTACAATAACAGCACATGCGGCTTTCAATCTTGAGAGACGGTAAAGAGGCAGAAAGGTATGCAACCCATGGCTTTATTAGGCATCATGGAGTGTTGTTATCATAACCCCTCTGTAGTGATGGCTTGATCAAGTAGGGCTCTCTTCTTATTCCCTTGGTTCTCTTTTTTTGTAGCCCTTTATTTTCAAATGATGATGGTATAGGCATCACTGCTACACCTGTATCATGTTCCGTTGCCCATTATTATGCATTCTATAGAGTCGAGGGGTTGGTAGCTCCATATTTTCTGGTGAATGAAAATAGGGATGTGGTTGTTTGACCTCGTTGTTCTCAGAATCTTCCTTCTGAAGAAATCGACGTGATGAAGGTCGTAAAGAAAGTGGTTGGTTCCAAATCTTCGGGAGGGGTGGGAATATAAACGTCATTCATTATTAGATTTCATGATGTGTTGAAGCACATGCTAGAATATGTGAAATCAGCCTTTGATTATGCAATGTGGATGCAGTCATGTTAAGTTTCATTTTAGGGGGTTTCATCCTCTTATATTCCATCCAGGTTAATATGTTGTGCAGCACATTGTGAAGTTTGGGAAGCCCTATGAATTTGGGCTTGAATTTGGATCGAAACTAGAGTTTTTGCTGGCCATCGCTTCCATGTGTAAAGCAAGCCCTAGGATATTGCTTATCTCTTCCAGACGCCTAAATTTTTACTGTGTTATTATGCCAGAGCAAGAAGAAGAATTGGATTTGGTGCTCAGTGTGAGCTGCAAGTTAACTGTGACAACTATTATTAGGGTTCGAGCCAAGTTGAGGACCAAACTTGGTCTCCATTTCGATGCCACATCTGGGGAGAGGAGAAAATTTAGGTTCACAAATTTGGAACTTGTTGTCATCATTCGAGCATTGCATAAATTGGGGATGTTGGATTGTCTCAAACTTCTTCATTTCCATTTCCATATTGGGTCTCAGATCCATGCATTGAATTTGTTAGTAATGGTGTGAGCGAAGCAACGTATATATAATGTGAGCTCGTTAAACTGGGCACCAATATGAAGATCATTGACAGTGGAGGAGGTCTTGGTATTGATTATGAATGTACCAAGTCTTCTTGAGACTACGACAAGCATTAATATCTATAACAATTATCAATTTTAACTACATTCGTTTCAAAAATATCTAGCATCCGTTAGATGAATATGTGGCAAGGTGGGTGTTAAGTTATGGTGGAAGGTCACATTAACATGTTAATGAGGGATTAATGAATGTAAGACAAAAATTTATTAATTTTTTTTTTTTTTTTCCTGATGTTTCTAATTGTAAGAGTATTTACACTTTAAAGCTTGATTTATGGTTAATTTTTGTTATTTTAAATTATATTCAGAAGTTTTTCTTAAAATATTGGATAAATATGTGTTAGGGAATATAAATTTAAATTGAGTCGTTTATATCATTTGGTTATTTTTAAGAACGTTAAATTTATTTATATTAAAAATATTTATTATTTTTTATGTGGTTCTGAGAGATGGGTGATCATCCTTTCTAAACATTGCTGGACTAATTAAGTGAAACTAAGAAATATTAAAATTATTTAAATATTTATAACTATAGTCTAAATAATAAATTTAACTTTTGATAAAAAATATATATATTATTCAATTTTAATTAAAAAAATCAAATCTAAAATTTGAATTTTAACTCTAAAATTATCATTATAAAATATTCTAATAAAAAAAACAATTCATTATTAATGTGGAACTTGCAATAAGAATAAAATTTCAATAAAAATTTAATTTTTTTATAAAAAATATATTATTCAATTTTAATTAAAAAATCAAATCTAAAATTTAAATTTGAACTCTAAAATTATCATTATATTATAAAATGTTATAAAATATTCTAATAAAAAAGCACATGTCATTATTAATATGGAGGTTATATTAAGAATAAAATTGATTTTTACATTCAAGATAGGGTTCCACTCATTATTAATAAAGTGTGTATTAGAATAATAACACTTTCATCATTATTATTAATCCCCTTTGCACTCTCTTAAATTCTCTTAAAGTCTTAGGATGGAGATTAATAATGACCACCATGGATTTCTTGTTAATTATGGTGTTTCCATACTCCAAATGTTCCAATTATCTCCATGTTTTAAAATTTTTTGATAATAATATATTAACACATTAATGTACTATTATACCAATTTTTCTATTTCTTTTATTTGAGCTTTAATGGAAGGAAATTTATTCAAAACAAAGCATTCTTTCTTGGGATAATAAATATGATCTTAATTCCAAAAATAAGTTATCTACTAACCAATAAACTTCTAAAAAAATGGTTTTATTATTTTTTATAATTTTTTTTCTATTTTATAATAAATTCTAAAATGGTTTAAATTTTGGATAACATTTGACACAAAATCGAGCTCAACATTGTTGTCAATGCAATCCCACAAATAATTATCTATATGTATCACCTAAACAATATTTGCCAAGATTTACAATTTTGAATTGATAGAATTGTTGTTATCAATGTAATCCCACAAACAAATGTGTTGTTAGCTCGTGCAAAGGGATACTATGTGTGTATAGAGTTTACATAATTTTAATTATGACACTTGTGGCTCTTATATGGAGGAATGGAGAAATAAACAAAATTTTAATTATGAGACTTGTGGCTCTTATATGGGTGTATCTCATAGGTTACAGTGTGTTACAAGGTATTCATTGACAAGAAACACTTGAATCCATAGGAATGCATATGGGAGAACACTTGAAGTTGTAGGAATGCATATTCTTTGATTGGAACTCAAGGCCAAATGTTTGGACTCAAAAAATACAGTTGAATTTGTAGGAATTCATATAGGAGAATTAATTCTCAAGTTAGCCTCTTTGAGTGGAACTAAAGGGAAAATGTTTGGACTCAAGGAATTTGGCCTATCATATTCATGGTTGCAAATCAAAGTGGTTTTTTAGTTTACCCATCACCATGAAGCTCAAGTATTTGATGTTTGAAGGAGAATCTTTGGTGTTGAGGCTTGCAACCACAAAAATATTCAACCTACTACATTGGAGCAAGGGAAAAAATCATAAGCTATTAGAGGTAATAATATTGAAAGCTATACAGAACGGAATTAACTAATTTTTAAATTGCATTATATATTTGAAATACTCCGTGCATAATCAACTAAAAAAAGGGGGTGCATTGTTCTTAATATCATTGATCAGTTCAAAAAAATCCAAGAATATGTCCTTCATCTGTCCCGATCCAAGTGGGAATGTGGACATGAAAGCATGAAATATAATGCGTCATTGTATTGGGCCCTCAATTCCAGTGTTGTTTTGTTCATATCGTAGTGAGTTGTTAATGTTATATTTTAACCTCTTTTTATCTTCAATCTATTTATCTTCAACCTGTCCTACCTAGGTGAATGAATAAAACTAAACCACTAGATTAATAGTATATTATAAACAAGGTGTTGAGAATGATGTTAATACACTAATCATATACCATTATTGTTTGCTCAAATTCATTATTGTTTGCTAAAAAATCAGCCCAAATAACTTTCTTCCTTGATTCCACCAGAGATGGAATATTCCATAATATTAACACCAAGGAAATAATGTGAAGTGTTGTCCCACCACATCAAGAAAAAACTTTGTTTAAATTGCACATGATTCCCCTTCAAGCAATATCCATATGCACAAAAAAATCCTTATGTACAACACATCTTCACAAATTCTACAAACAATATTGCATATCTATAGTTTCAGAATTCCTTTATGTACAACACAAATCCACAAATGATACAACTAATATTTCATATCTATAGTTTCATAATTCCTTCCCCAACTGCATTTCCTAGCATAGCTCCCATTCACAAAATAAAACATAGCCAAACCCGACATTGTGTATATGAACATTCTACAAAAATCAAGTGCATACCAAAATACATGAGTTTGGCACTCATACATTACTACTAAGAATTATGATATATAATTATGATGTCAAATGATGTGGCATGGACTTTATTTTGTCTCCCATATTTTTATAGACCTGTTGACTATCCCGGGATGGAAGAGTGGATTTCAAATCTTAGGTGGATGTCCCTGTGGTTTGTATGATGTTCTTAAACAAGTTAGTGCCATCTATCACAAGAAACAGGGATAATGAAAACATGCATCCCAATAGCTAAGGGGAGTGCAACACGTTACATTAACCTAGCATTCTTCCAAGGTAATCTTAAAAGCTAAGACACCCTAGTCCAACAAGTTATGTGGCTAATGTTTGTAGGTTTTTTGGTTTCAAATCCATATACATAATAATACGCCTATAAAGACTCCATATGATGAAGGTTAAAATACAATATAACATCCTAAATAACTCACGATAGGTTATAAAATGTAATCTAAATAATGGTTAATAAGAGGTTAGAAATAAGTAGATCCATATACATAATTCTATGCATATACAGACTCTATATGATGAAGGTTCAAATATGATGTAACATCCTAACTAACTCATTATAGGTTATACAATGTAATCTAAATAATGGTTAATAAGAGGTTAGAAATAGGTAGGCCTAACATAACCAAAGTTCCATTCTTGGTGTCCATTAAGATTGTATGATGGTAGATATTAGAGTAGAGCACCTTATATGCCGAAGTTTACCCATCACCATGAAGCTCAAGTATTTTATTTTTGAAGGAGAGAGGATGCAACTGGTCTAGGAGCCTTGGGAGATTTGGTGTTGAGGCCTGCAATGACAAAAATCTTCAACCTACTACGTTGGAACATGAGGAAAGCTCATAGGGTTTCGATAAGCTTAACACTTTGGAGAACTATATGAAAACATAGAGAATCATGGTTGAATATCTACATAAAATGTGTGTGGGGCACGTTAGAGGTAAAAGAGAAAGCTCCATTATGTCTCATGATCAAAAGGGGCTATGATCATGAATTGAATTCTTAAAGTAGTTAAATACTTGTTAGAAACAAGAGAATGAGGATTTCCCTATCTAAAAATTAGAAAACTTGTTAGTGTACTAATCGGATGACATTATTGTTTGTTAAGAAATCACCCCAACTAATCTTATTTCTTCATTCTGCCAAAAATGTATTATTCAATAATATTCACATCAAGGAAAGAATGGGAAGTGTTGTCCAACCATGTCAGGAAAACACTTTGTTTACACCATACATGATTCCCCTTCATCGAATATACATATGCACAAAAAATTATTTATGTATAAAACATCTCCACAAATTCTACGAACAATATTTCATATCCATAGTTTTAGAATTCCTTCCCCAATTGTATTCCCTAGAATAGCTCCCATTCATGAAATAAAACATAGCCAAACCGAACATTGTGGATATGAACACTCTAAAAACTGATACATGACTACCAAGCATTAGATTATATATGTCTACTGAAAAATGATGTGGCCTAGAATTTATTTTGTTGACCATATTTTTATAGGCTTATTGAATTTCCTGGGATGGAAGAGTGGCTTTGTAGCCTTATGGGATGTCCCTAGGGTTTTTATGTTGTTATCAAAAAATTAAATGTTATCTATCACGAGAAACATAGGACTTTATTTTGTCTGCCATCTTTTTATAGGCCTATTGAATTTCCTAGGATGGAAGAGTGGCTTTGCAATATTAGGTGGATGTCCCTATGGTTTGTATGATGTTCTCAAACAATTTAGTTCCATATATCACAAGAAACATGGATAATGAAAACATGCATCCCAATAGCTAAGGGGAGTGTAACATGGTACCTTAACCTAGCATGTCTTCCAAGGTAATGTCAAACGATAAGACACCCTAGTCCAACCATTTATGTGGCTAATGCTTGCAGGTTGTTTGGCTTCAAATCCATATAAATAATTATATGCATATACAGACTCCATATGATGAAGTTTCAAATACTATGTAACATCCTAAATAACTCACGATAGGTTATACAATTTAATATAAATAATTTTTAATAAGAGGTTAGAAATAAGTAGATCCATATACATAATTCTATGCATATAAAGACTCCATATGATGAATGTTAAAATGTGATGTAACATCCTAAATAACACATGATAGGTTATACAATGTAATATAAATAATGGTTAATAAGAGGTTAGAAATAAGTAGGCCTAACAGAACCAAAGTTCCATTCTTGGTGTCCATTAAGATTGGATGAGGGGAGAGATTGGAGTAGAGCAACTTATATTCCAAAGTTTACCCATCACCATGAGCCTCGAGTATTTTATGTTTGAAGGAGATAGGATGCAAGTATTCTATGAGCCTTGGGAGCTTTGGTGTTAACGCCTGCAATGACAAAAATATTCAACCTAGTGCGCTGGAACATGAGGAAAGCTCACAGGGTTTCAATAAGCTTAACATTTTGGAGAAATATATGACAACATAAAGAATCATGGTTGAATATCTACATACAATGTATGTGGGGCACGTTAGAGGTAAAAGAAAAAGTTCCATTGTGTCTCATGCTCAAAAGGGGCTAAGATCGTGAATTGGCTTCTTAAAGTACTTAAATACTTGTTAGAAACCTTAGAATGAGGATTTCCCTATCTACAAATTAGAAAACTTGTTAGTGCACTAATCAGATTCCATTATTTCTTTTTAAGAAATCCTACTAACTAAGCTTATTCCTTCATTCCACTAGAGATGGAATATTCAATAATATTAACACCAAGGAAAAAATGGGAAGTGTTGTCCAACCACATCAAGAAAACACTTTGTTTACACTGCACATGATTCCTCTTCATCCAATATTCATATGCACAAAGAATGCTTTATGTATAGAACAACTCCACAAATGCTACGAACAATATTTCATATCCATAGTTTTAGAATTCCTTCCCGAACTTCATTCCCTAGCATAGCTCCCATTCATGAAATAAACCATATCCAAACCCAACCTTGTCTATATGAACATTCTACAAACTAATACATGACTACCAATCATTAGATTATATAAATCTAATGACAAATGATGTGACCTGGCCTTTATTTTGTTTGCCATATTTTTATAGGATTATTGAATTTTCTTGGATGGAATAGTGGCTTTGTAGTCTAAGTGGATGTCCCTATGAGTTGTATATTGTTATCAAACAAGTTAGTTCCATCTATCACAAGAGCTTTTGTGTGGAGACTTGTAGCGAAAAAAATCTTCATACAATGTGTATGGGTCATGTTAGAGGTAAGAGAATAAGTTCCATTATGGCTCATGATCAAAAGGGAAAAATAATTTTTAGAAACTTGAGAATGAGGATTTACCTATATACAAATTAGAAGACCTTTTACTTCAATAATGATATGCCATTATTGTTTTCTCATAAATCGACCCAAATATGGTTCTTCCTTGATTATACCACAAATGGAATATTCCAAAATATTAACACTGAGGAAAGAATGAAAATTGTTGTCCAACCACATCAATAAAACACTTTGTTTTCACCTCACATCATTCCCCTTCAACCAATATCCATATGCACAATTTTTTTTATGTACAACACATATTTAGGAACCAAAATTTTTTAAAATATATTTTTTATGTTTGGATACTAAATTCTGATACTTGGGTATTTTCAGGGACTCTAAATACCTACCTACTTCAAAATGGAATGGCCTCTCTTTTAATCAAATGTTAGATATACATTCTCTGCCATCATCTGAGAAGCCTGATAGAATGGCACATCATAACAGTTTCACTATTGGGGTTGTAGGGGATTGCATGGCTCCCAGTTGTGAAATTCATTTAGAGATTGAATTCTTTCTATAGCCTATCGAGAAGATTGGAATGGATATTCTCAAATGGCCTAGGATATTTATCTTGTTGTGTAGTTTGATGTATAAGTGAAGAGATTTGAAGGCCATAGAGTGTGAAGAGATTCATCCAGATTGATTTGTTTGTCCAACAAAAATGTAATATTTGATTAATGTTAGAGGGTAATCTAATGGATTTTGGAAGTCATGGAAAAAGTTATATGTAAACTACATGTAAGATGAAATTATGCTTGTTGGTTCATAATCTTTCTCCAAGAACTTAGGTCACAATGAGCTTAGATCGTCAAGCACTATGAAAAATTGGTACTCTAACATACCTCATAATCCAGGTAGGAAACTACCTTATATGTTGAGGTTCAGTGTGACTCTGTTTATTGTGTTATTTGATGTTGAATTCGATAGGTTTGAAGGCCATGCAGAGCCATGAGAGTGATTCATATTGATTTTTTGTCATGATAATTGCACTAATCTACAACCAACCGCTAATTGAAACAAGACCATTTTTAATATAGAATATGTGGAGCTTGACATGTCTTTGCATATTTAAGGCACTGAAAATTTTATATGTCATGAGATATGAAATTTGAAACTTCGTTTTCCATGATAAATGTAATTTATGTAATTCAGGGGAAGTGTTTGAATAATCACTTATATTTATCTCAGCTATTGACCTTCACTTTTTAAGTGTAGATTTGTTTATAAAATTTTTTGAGGATGCTCCATTTTCTGTAATTTGATGGATAAATTCAACATAGAGATAGGTGTGGGTCATGTTCTTGAATACATAACTACTAAGGTGTTTATTATGTAGCACTTAACACATTGATAATGAAGATACAACCCATATTATTTTTTCTTTATATGTTGCATTGATTTAATATTGGAGGATATCAGAAAAATTGACGTTGTTGAGGAAATCAGGAGAATATGAGCATCACCAAATCCATTTATGATCATGCCCTCATGATGACAACACAAATAACAGAAATTTTTTATGTTGTACCATCACCCCACCCGTCAATCCATTCTCAATTATCATTTAGAGTGGAGGAAAATGTTTGTTTCTGTAGAATGGTATGCTAATATCATTAACAAAAAACTTGAGGGACAGGTTGTACCTTCACTTGTTTCTAGAGAATCCTTATGGTTTTTGGGAAGGGGGAGTTTTTCTCTTAGTGAATATTTAATAAATAGTTCTTTCTTAATAGTGGCAAGCCCATCACAGCCGACCTGTATGAGGCCATGGATAGTCACAGTGAATCTAACCTAACATTTTGTGAGAGATCATGTAAGGAGGGAAATATCATGTCCATCATGGGATTTTCTTGATGATATATGGAACAATATGTTCCATCACCCACTTCATACAAGAGGGGGAATTCTCAACCATACATTGTTTTACTCTTGTAACTTTGACTACTATAGTGAGACTATAGTTGGATTCTTTAATTGTGTGTGAAGGATCATGCCAAATCCAAGGGCACATGTGGACATACAAATTTTGAAGATGTATAAGAGAGTTGGCTATGATATAAAATTTGAAGGACAATTGCAATGTCTAATGACCAATTTGTTGTAAATTTCATATTTGTAAAGATTTAATTATCAATTTCAAATTTTAAACTCTACATTCTAAATTTCGTTAATTTTGTTAATTGGAAATATTTTATAAATTAAAACTTAATAATTATTAAATGGATTTGAGGTCTCCATTAATTATTTTATTAATTGGAAATATTTTATAAATTAAAACTTAATTATTATTAAATGGATTTGAGGTCTCCATTCATGAGGCACGTGTAAAGGTGTTGTCAAGTTAAATTTATTTATTTCCTATTCTTAGCAACTAATTTATTTTGCAAAGGAAAGTATAGGAAACATCTAGATCACATAACATATCACATCTTTTCTCATCTATGATATTATTCCATATGTTACAACCTGACAGTGTTTCCTTTGCAACATGTTTCCTTTGCAATGTGGTAAAATTGTTAGTAGTTGTTTCCTTTGCAACATGTGGTGCAATTGCGAGTAGTTATAAATTAAGATTCATTTTACCATATAAATATAATATTTGTAACCATGGATATTCACCTCAAATTTACCATGGAACAATACTCATCAATACCACATGCCCAAAAACCATATCTCTATGGACTCTCAAATCATATAAAAATTAAGAATAAAATTATTAATTATAATTATTAATAATTAATAATTAATCAAGCTTAGGTCCATCTTTAACTCTGTATCTATCAAGCTCCTACAAGGATCAAATCTCTCAAAGCCACAAAAATTTCCTGAATTTTTCACTTGAAAAATGGTTTTCACCTCAAGGTATTTTATCAATATTTTATTTGAATTTGGTTTATAACATTTTTTAATTAAATCTAAAAGAAAAAAAATTATAACTATTTTGAGATATATCTAAACCCTCTATCACATTAAAATATATAAGATATAAATAGTAGCTATATTTATGAGGACTTATCATAGATATTAATATCATGGGCCAATATCATGGCTCATCAATACCACATGCCTAAAGGCTATTTCTCATTTCACAATCAAAATAAGTTATAAATTATTTTTTTAATTTGATTTTATGATATTTTGGGTGGACTCATAAAATTATTGATTATAATTATTAATAATTAATAATTAAACCAACCTAGATCCATCTTAACTTGAGATCTATCAAAACCTCAAACATTTTCTCAAAATTTTCTAGAAAAAAAAATTGCAGTTCAGGAAATTTATCCCTAGCAACACTTGATAGATCACGGTAAAGATGAATCTAAACTAATATATATTCAATAAAAGAATTAAATTAAGAAAATTAAGCTAATATATATTCAATAAAAGAGTAAAATTAACAAGATTATTAGTGGGTTAAATATAAATTTATAATTGATGTAAATTATTTTTTTATAATACTAATATAGTTTGAGTGATTATAATAATTAGGAATACAATTTTCATGAGAAAAGATCACAAGTTCAAATTAAAAAAACAAAACATATATTAATTTTTATTCATTAATATTTTTAAAATATAGGTTAACCTGTATAAAATAATCAATAATGATCCGTGACAAATTAAACTTTCCCTATAACACGTGGCGCTGCAGGAGGAACAATAAGAACCGTCCAAACAAGGATGACGTCATGAAAAGATGAGTGCCCAAACATGCAGTTCTGGCACCATGGACGACTTGACCAACATCACTATTAGGTAGGTTTGATTTTTCACTTTGACCACCAATGATCGCTGAGTTTGCATATCATCGGTTGAATACTACTGTGGAATGGGTGAAGTTTCGATTGCGCAAATCTTCAACAATTAAACTGTGTAGTGCAGGTATTTGATCTGCGTGGACTGCTACGACGTGATCGTTTCGCACATAGCTTTGACATTTTATTTAACAAAGTAGACATAGTTTTGAAGAAACACTTATCTTTCCGAGTAAAAATTCAGATAAATACGTTTATTATCTTCTCAATGTATTTTCAAATATTCTCTAGAACAAATTGAGCTCTTACGAAACTTCCAACAAATGGAAGAAATATTTCTTCATGATTATCGTTTTGGAAAAAAGAGAGATACTTATTTTTCCAAGTAAAAATTCAGATAAACACGTTTATTATCTTCTCAATGAAAATTCAGATTTTGATGATCGTTTATATGTAAAATTTTACCATTAAAATAAAATGTCTATCCGAAAATTCACATTTCGATGATCGTTTCTATGAAAGAAAGTTACCATTAAAAAAAAACGTCCATCCGAAATATTTGTTATGCGTCACGTGATTCATTCATATTGAATAAAAATTAAAACAATAAAATAAAATCAATAAATAACCCAACATTAATTTTATGACAGTATGTTATGATACCATTAAAATAAAATGTCCATCCGAAATATTTGTTATGCGTCAGAGATTCATTCAGATTATGACAATATGTTATGATGAGGTCTTCTTAAGGCATTTTTTTCTTTTTAATTAAAATTAATTTGCCTTAGTTTAGAGTGAAAAAGAGAAATGTGTAGAAATGTTTATAAATCACTTTAATTTATCTTAATTTTGGATCTATGTGTGAAATCAATTTTTTGATGTGTGAAATTTTTTGAAGTGAAAAAAAATTTAATGGCCGTTGATGCTTGTAAATTAGAGTTTAGATAAACCTAAGTTGGTATCTTGTAGATCACATGAATCTAAATTGGTATTATATATATTTCACATATCTATAGCTAAAAGGTATTCTGGTTGTTATTTTTATATAAATCTTGATTTAATCTCAAGTGAATATCTAAATATTTTTAGTAGTAGTGAGTATATGGTTTTGATCTCAAAAGTATAATATTTTTTCTTTCAAATTTAATTAAATTTTTTAATAAAATTAGATTAAAATAAAATATTTTGCTTGTGAATGAATTATGGTTTTTGGGCATGTGGTATTGATAAGGAATAGTATTGGCCCATCGTATTATAACAAAGTTTACTTATATTCATGTTTAAGTGATAGAGAATATCCGGAATCTTGTTATATTGTAACTTTATTGTAATTATTAAATGTTTATGAGGTTATTAATTAAATTTAAATATAGTTACAAAATGATTATTGGTCACTACTAAGGCACTACTCATTTTCTTTTGACTATTATTAGTTTAAAATTGCCCAATGCAACTCATAATGTTTAAATTTGAAAAATAAATTTGTATTTTTCAATATTATTAAAACTATTTTTCAAATATTTGAGTAGACCCTAATTTGAAAATATTATTGTATTATTTGCATAATATAATCTCGTCGAATAAATGCATTACATATTTTATGCCATAACTTATGATATGGTATGAGTAAAACTATTCCTTGTGTCTTAGCAATCGATTAATTTATCCACTTCACATCTCAATTTATTAGCTAGCTCCAAAGCAAGAGTATAGGAGAACTTGTTTGCACTTGTTTTAATTTATATGGTAAAATGGATATATATATATATATATATATATTCGTCTTTAATCGACACTACACGGAGTTTTCGGTAGATTTTATGGGCGGACTCCGGCATAAAAAAATTGATGTGCAATCTTTCTTTGTGTTATTTAAAATGGTTTTTTGAATGCATATATGGATTCAGCACCCCGCAAAGCCCCTATAGAATTTTGATTCTGTAGATTTTACCCAACAAACTTGTGATTTGAATTTAATTTTATTATTTTGATTAATTTTAACATTTCATTATTAATTGATTCAACATTGAAATAACATATCTCTCATTCTAGGTTTTATATTACTTTAAACATTTTTTTTTTACAAATACACAATCTCTCCCATTCAAGGTTTTATATTATTGTTAATATTTTTTTTTGAGTGAGCCTACATGCAAATGTCAAATGTTTACAAACATTTACACCACTACAACATCACCCCATTTATTTTTATTTTTTTAATACATTTAAAAAATGTTGACATACTTACTTACCTACTCTACGCCTTTTCATCTCCCCTATACTAAGCAATAAAGTGACTTCAATGTAATCATATACTAAGATATGAATATCTCAACATACAATGATGATGAATAAAAGAAAATAATATGCTTACAAACATATTAAGAAATAAAATTATATGCTTTTAATTATGCCATGTTATATAATATTGAAGTCAATTGAAGTCGTATGTGATATAATATTAAAATTGATTTCTTTATTTCATAAGGTGGTTGAGTATTGAATTTAACTTTTTAAATCATTATCAATAATAATGAAACATGTTTAATCATGGTTTTTTATATTTAATTATGGTTAACAAATACAATTTGACATAGCCCTATCATAATTTAATATAATCATTGAAGAAGTTAGTAATTTGACATAAAGCTAATAAAAATGATTGTTTCAATGTGATACAACCATTCAAGAACATCAAAATTAAGCAAAACCCTTGAGGAATGTTAAATAATAGTTGCTAAATATATAATGCAGAAGCGTCTAGATCATTTTGAATATGCCACCTGGGATGTACTTAGATAAGACATTGATAAAAAAAAATCTCTAAACTCAAAATTTGGCATGCCCATAGTACAAAATAATAGGTTGATAGTGAAACAATTTTGCAATTTCCCATAAAATTACATAATACACTACCCTAATACTAAAATTACTTTGTTTTAAATGAAATTCCATATGTATCCATTATTATATGGCTACACATGCATAATTTATATCACACATTTTGTACATAATTCTCAAATGCATGATAGCCTAACAACAATTAGCATAATCAAACACAACAACCTAATTGAAATCTCACACAACATTAAACAAAAATCATATGCATAAAGAACATAGTACTTATCTTAAATAAATCACTAACCATATTCATATTGAAAATTTATCCTAGCCATAAACTCTATTTCTTCAACTCTCTTAAAACCTAGTCACCTCAAAGCTAGCGTCATAACTCCACTAGGTAAAATATTTTCCTAAATTAAACTATGGTTTGAAGTCTGCACAACTATGTGAAAATTAGGCCAAGGTACACAACTACATAGTAATTCTATCTAATAATCTCCCATTCCCTATTAACTTACATAATCCTAGGAAGTGAAACCTCTTCTCTACCTCATACTCACTTAAGGTGTCCTATTTCACTTATGAATGTGGGAACAATAGGAGACATTTGAGTCTTCAGGCTCTATGGACTTAAATGCACCATGGAGGTATCCACATGCTTTCCAAACCTCCACAATCCTCAAAATACAACCCCAACATCTCACAAGGAAATCTAATGAACATTTTGTGTTAAAATGGTAAAATTCACATTGAATTTTTCTCATTGGCTCTCATGATTTCTATAACTTAGTTTTGAAGGCTAGAAAATGTAATTTTCATGGAAACATGAAGGTAATGGTATAAAAAAGGTAGATCTTAGTTGGTAAGTTAAATGGAACACAATGAATTGAAGATGAAAATTTTCCACAAAAGTCCTTACTTTTATGTGCATGTCATCTTTTCAACAAGTGGCACTTAAGGAATCCCACTCGAATACAATTGTAAGAATTCACCCTCATGCTTGGGGACTTGGGAAATAATATAATGTAAAAATGTGACTTAGGATATATTGTAAAGTATGAATTTAGTTAATATTCCTATTTTAATTTTAGGCTTAGTGGTATTTTATCATTCTTCTAGACCCCTTATCCTCCCTGTCTGACCCTTTTATGGATGGGTTTACTCTCATACTCTTTTCATCCAATGATATATATTTTTGGTGTTTTTTTTAATAATATATGTATTTGTATGTATAATTTCATTACTAAGATCCTAAAGCTTTCAACTATATAAGCACTCTAGTGCAAAACATATTTGGTCACCAATATAATCATTATATGTATACATAGACTATATAACTTGGGAATCAAGTATGGAATATTAAATTCCCATCCCCATTATTTTTACACTATACTTAATGCATTTATATACAATTTTACAAATAATTTTCTTCTAAATATGAGAAAAGTTGTAGATGCTCTTCCCACATGGCCTTCTCATGTTCCCATGTTTCTTTCTTACAGCTATATGATTCAGATTTATGTAGGAACACAATAATATACAGAAATAAACATAAACACAAAGATGCAGTGGAAATAAAAATTCATTTCATTAATATCATATAACATAAATATGCTTATAGACATAATGGAAATAAACTAGCTAGGGCGTTGGTAGGCTTATCTCTTAGAATAGATGTGGCAGTTGCAGGCCTCTGAATGGTGTTCAAATGAGGCTAGAAGGGATATTTATTGTTTATAAATAATGTAAAACCCTAAACATCTAAAACGATAACCCTAGGAGATGAAGCGCCAAAACTATCGGCCCTGTTTGGGTAAATTGGTACATCAACTTCCTAGGGATGCAACTTTGGCATATGATCTTTGTTTAATGTGATCAATACCTTGTTAGAAATATCTATCTAAGTAATACAACTTTTTATGTGAGAAACATCAAAATAACTTCCATGTTTCTCCATTTTTCCCAAAAAATATCATTTAGGTCCTCAAAATGGCTCCAAAAGTTCAGCACCCGAAAAACTACTAAAAATAGTAAGATGCGTTGAAACTAAAAAAATGAAACAAACTATGGTGGGGGTCCAAATGGAATAGGTGGGTGGCCACCAATATCCACCTAGATCATTCCTCCCCCCTTAGGAAGCAATGGTCCCCATTGCGTTGAGTTCCTCCATGAGATGAGGAAAATTCCACTGAACTTAGTCCTCGGTGAGCCACTTGCCTTGGTGATGGTGTATGGTCGATATCGGAGCGGGTGAAGTTTGTGGTGGGGTCTAGCGAGGTGCTCCTTCTCAAAATTTAGCCCCACATTGTCGCCCACCTAGAATTTTTGTGGCACCCGATGATGATCATGGCACTGCTCGTACTTGATATTGGATTTGTCAAAGATGTTATGGACCTGCTAGCATACATGATGGATGCGTTCAATAAATTTGGTTACTTTATCAGCCTCAGAAAATAAATGTGTGGATTATGTCTGTGTTGTCACATGAGGTATGGCAACATCAGGCAGCAACGCACCCAGGGTCAGATCAATGGAGTGCTTGACCTAATAGTGTAGAGGAACCTCTGTGGGTGAGGAGAAAATGTCCTCGTATTCCTCCGTGAATTTGTTCATCTGTTGTTGCCATGGAGGGGAGACATGTTTGGAGGTTGTGGCCACAATATTACTCTTTCCCTGTAGGTGAATTGTAATGAAAACAAATTTCTTGGTTTGGGAAATAATCTTACTCTATTGTTTTGCAGTAGTGAAAGAGATAATAGGAGGCAGTACTACTGCTGATATCCTATACAATTTATTTCCCGTAGTAATAACAACAGAATGAGACCTATACTCATACACAACATGTTGCTTCCACAAATATAGTTGGCCCAATAATACATCAGACACATCAAGAGGAGCAACATCACACAGTACCTCATCCGTGAATGGCTTGATATTGTACGGACGATGTCACTGTTGGTGTACGTGGAGATCTCTTCCTTGGTGAAGCCACCCGATGGTATACGGATGTGGGAGTGCTATGGTTAGTAGTCTGAGCTGCTTCATGACCTCTATTAAAATTAGATTTTTTAGGCTTCCGCTATCGACAAGGAATTGTAGTGGAGAACTCTTCACCTAAATCTGCGAATGGTAGAGTCGCTCCCCCTCCTTTGGATCCTTGGGATCCTCCCTCTGGAGCTTAGTGGTGGCAATAATGGCACTGGGATCTGCATCAATGACTTGATTCTCTTTTTCATCACCCTTTCCTGATTTTGACTTAGGATCAGAACTTGCATATGATTCGGGTGCCTTCATTTCATCCACCAGCGAATGTTTGTCTCGACACTTGTTTGTCCTGTGAGTGGAGCTGTTATGAAATTCACACCACTTCTCCGTGTCCTTATTTTTATTTGTGGTGTTGTTATGAGTCGCCCCACTTTGGCTTTGCCCTATGTTCTGTGGTTCGTGGGCACCTTTCCCTGGCTTCAGATTCATGGATCCAAAGTCTCGCTTCTTCTACTTAAATTTATGCTCAATCTTGGCGACATAGTGATATGCTATGCCAAGCGAGGTAATTTCAAGGAACACCATTTCCTCCTGAATTTATATTTGAAAGTAGTCGTGCTACTTGAGCACAAAATTTCTCTCTAAATATTTAATACCCAAATTTTTGCATAGGGTATGGAACAAATTTGTCAGTTCGTGAACATCTTGATCCCTTTGATTCCACATCGTGGTCCATTGGATGTGTGTGTCCTCATATCTCCCCACGAGGTAATATTATTCCTTGATTTCATCTCGAAACAAATTCCAAGTGGTTGCGATTGAGAATAGAGAGGATTCCCTCTCATCCTTTTGCTCACAGTAGGTTTCCCACTAGTCTTTGACATGGGGGCGGATTTGAGGAGTGCAAAAGTAATATTTTCTTGGTACGAAAAATCATGGACTGATAAATACCCTTCTAGTAAATTCAATCATATATATATGGCATCTGCATCTATCTAGCCTTCAAATATAGGAATTTCAAAGTTGACTTGTACCTTGAAAGGAATGGCACCTTCAGAGTGGCTGTTGGATGTATATGCACTGCAAGTTGGTAGTCGTTGAAGGATCTGGGCAAATTTATCCATCATCACGTTCCTCTATTTCTTGAGGGCCTCCTCAAGTAATAATTTGATAGGATATCCTGCTCTCTCATCTTTATTTTCTTTAGCCATGGGAGGTCTTCGAGGTTTTCAAGGCTGATCTTGTAAGGGTTCAACCATATTGAGCCTTAACTCATTATACCCTGACCTTGTTAGGGACATGAAAATAAGGAAATAGAAAGAGAAGATCGCTCTGATACCACTGATCTATATTTATGAAAGAACACACTAATATACAAAAATAAACATAAACACAAATATGTAGCAGAAATAAGACTTAATTTTGTTAATATCATATAACAGAAATATGCTTATAGACATAATGGAAATAAACTAGCTAGGGCATTGGTAGGCTTATCTCTAAGAAGAGATGTGGTGGCTACAGGCCTCAGAACTATGTTACAACAAGGCTTGAAGGGATATTTATTGTTGAGAAATAATGGAAAACCCTAAACATCCAAAAATCTAACCCTAGGAGATGAAGCGTAAAAACTATGGGCCTCGTTTGGGTAAATTGGTACATCAACTTCCCATGGATGCAAATTTGGCATATGATCTTTGTTTGACACGCTCAATACCTCGTTAGAAATATCTATCCGAGGACTACAATTTTTTATGTGAGTGACATCGAAGGAACTTCCATATTTCTCCCGGTTTTCCCAAAAAGTTTCATTTAGAGCCTCAAAATAGTCCTACTTTCCCAAAAAAACATTTTTTAGGGTCTCAAAATGGCTCTGAAAGTTCAACACCCAAAAAAATGCTAAAATAGTAAGTTTTTTTGAAACTAGAAAACTGAAAGAAATGATGGTGGGGGTCAAAATGGAATGGGTGGGTGGCCACCAATATCCACTTGGATCATTATAATAGGTTCATCAGAACATTACCAATATGATTGCTTGATCGATAAGAAATTTTATCTTCCTATCCAACATGTGCATGAGCTCGACCTAAAAGTCTCCTTCTTGTTTCACTTATATCATAGTACAATCAATCATATGGTTAGGATCAAGAACATGTTTTCTCAATAAATAAAAATTAGACACATTATAAATTGTCATGGATGTAGGAAATGTAAGCATTTATGTAATTAGTATTATCCTATCTAGTATCTGAAATGGCTCATAGTATCTTGCTACCAAATTATAGCTCCCCAACTTTAGTGCACTCATCTTAGCCTTCGATTTTAGAAATACATTCTCTATTGCTTTGAATTATATTTTTTTTCCTTTTTCCACATTTATTTTATGTTTTCTCTATACTACCTTCATGTTATTATGATCTTTACAATATAATATTTCATATCCTTGAGTATTTTAGGATCAAGTATCACTTTTCTTACTAAATTGTGTAGCTCACTAGAGTGTTACAATTCCTACCATTCACGGCTTCAAATGGGAATATTAAATGATGGTTAATACCCATTATTACAAGAAAAATAAGTGAAATGAAGCTATTCCCATCTGGAAGGATTTTCAATTACATACACCCTAAGCATATGTGCAATTTATTACTTCACCCTATTTGTTTTCCCATCTAATTTTGGATGATGAGTTGTATTAAAATTTAGATTTGTGCGAAATTTCTTAAGCAATCCTTTCTAGAAATAGAAGCGAACTTGGGGTCTCTATCTTATACTATTATCTGGGACACACATGTAGCATGGAAATTTTCTACAACATTGGTTTCCTTATCTTTCTTTACTATTTTGGTTAGGTTGGTGATAAAATCTATAATAATAATCTCTCATTTCCATTAAATAATAGGTAATGGTTATAGTGATTATTTTGGATGTTTATGCTTAACCTTTTCCTTTTGAAGCTCCAAGAATTTTCTTATGTAATTAGTCACATCTTTCTTCATTTTATTTCAAAGGTACTAGGCTTTTATAGCTACAATGGTCTTTTCATACCCTGGATGTCCAACATAAGGTACAATATGAATTTCCTTTAAATCTAAAATTTTCAACTCCTAAAAAATAGGAATATAAACCTTATTCCAAAAAAAGAGGATTTCATCCCCTTCCAACTTGTGGTCCTTGTACTTCATATATGCATTATCTTGTTGTAGACTTTGTTTCACTTGTATGTAATGTTGGTCTGATTAAATAACTTCCAAGATTATATACTTTATTTTATACCTATAAATGTTGATGGTTGTAACAAACATCGCATGCATCCTCATGTTGAGTTCATTAACCACTTTATTCTCTTTTCCTTTGATATGGTTAATACCAAAGTCATATTTAATGAGGAATTCTAACCATCCATTTTGTCTATCATTCAATTTATATTTCTAAATCAAACACTTCAAACTACCATGGTCTATTCTCAACTCAAATTTTCTTTCCATGAGGTAATTCCTCTGCATCTTTAGTGCATGAACAATTGCTACCAATTCCAAGTGATGTGTGGCATAGTTCCTCACATGCTCCAATTTTCTTGACTCATAACAAATGGCATTCCCATTTTGGATAAAAACTCTAAAAATTCCTTCCTTTCATGCATCAATGCACACCACATAGTATTCCTTTGGGTAAAAAAAATTTAGTATCGGTGGATTAGTTATTTTATTCAATTGTTGGAAATTATCTTCACACTTAGTTGTCCACTCAAAAATTATTTATTTTTTCTATAGTAAGGTAATTGGATGTGCAATCATGAAGAAACCACAAATAAATTTCCTTTAGTAGTTAAGTATTCCCACGAATTATCTTACCTATAATATGTTCTTAGTGTTGGCCATCCTCTTATTTCCTCAATATTCTCCAAATCTATAATTCCCTCTAATGATACAATATGGTCCAAGCAATTGATGTAATTCTAATAAAATCAGCTCTTGATAAACTTTGCACATATTTGGTGCTTTCTTAATACTTATAAGACCATCATAAAATGATACACATTCTCTCCCCTAAACTTGGAGAAGATAAGAGTATCATCCAAGAATACAACTAACTTATCCATGTAATATTTAAACCCTACATTCATTAGGAAAATAAAAATAATTGGTGCATTCAATATCCCTAATGACATTACTACAAACTTATAATGGACATATCTAGTTCTAAATGTTTTCTTACTAGGTAATACTCTCACATACTCTACTAATTTAGTAGTATGGATAAGGGTATGGTCAAACCTACTTAGTTAAATCCCAAAGGTATTGGGTTGAGTAATATTATTGGACCCCGCCAATATATTAGAGAGATATAGCACAAAGAAATCCCTTGTCTTTAGGACCCTTCAAGCCCTAAAAATTTCTATTTCATTTCCAAAAAACCTTATTTACTACATGAGGCTATGGAATTACTACACATTTGTTAATATTCAGAATTTGAGCATTATATACATGAAATATTATTTAGACAAAGCGTAACTCCAAAGGAGTGAAAAAATGAGATTTTAAGTTGACCCAATGACATCCTTATTTACGACATATCTCAATTGATTCCTTGTATCATGTTGATCATAGTGGCACCCTTATATGCAAATACAATTATTTGTGGACTCACCAATCCTATTATTGGTTGCATATATCTCCGATGTTGAATGTTGCACTAATCACATCCATATGAATCTCCATTAGTCATTTTTATATGGACCAAATCACCCTATACTCACCTTTCACTTTTTTTCTTCTCCCATTACCCACTCCAAATGGAAATCTAAAACAAAGACCATATTGATTTCATGGAAGAGTCTTATACAAACTTCCATAATCAATTCACAAAATTTCAAGCTTAGAACAAGAATAACTTTGATGCAACCACTTCTTTACTTGCTACCTTAATTCTAAGCTTTCCTTTCTTGATTAATTCAAGGTCCCCAATTCCATAGAACAACATTTACACCAAGAGGGAGTTTGATCATCCCATTCTAAATCATTTACTTGAGATTTATGTCTTCCTAAAGTGGATCTAAATAAATTTTATAGATATTCCTAAGAAACTAGATCTCTCAAATGGAACATTATTTATTATTGCACAACATCGCATATGACCTCATGAATCTTAATATTGATGTCATCTATTGTTGGAATTAATGGCAATGGTATAATAATTTCAATCATTGTTATATTTCTTGGAATCAATTTTATTTTTATCTTTATGAATGGTTTGGCATAAATACTTATCATTTAGTACATTTTCCCAAGCTTAAACAGTAAAATATGGTTGAAGAATGCAACAATGATTTTTACCAATTAGATTTCCACATCAAAGGAATGCCAATCACCTTCTTCTATAAATGCTTTATTATTGGCCTCAAATATTGCATCCATGCTCATGTTTTAATGGGTTTCACTAAGACTTGGATTGAAGCCACTCACGAAGCTAAAGAGACACAACATGTGGTAAATTCCAAAATTAAAAAAAAACCATATTTTTTAACCATCCCTACCCTACCAATGCCTCTCCTTCATCTCCTCTACTCAAGATCCATAAATTAGCTAGGAAAGAAATGGAACACTTAAAGGTGTTTGCTACCATTGTGATAAAAAATACTTTCTAAGACACAAATTCAACGAACATTTAAGTTTTTTATGGACATTTTTTGGGAAGTTTAGAAAATGAATGTGACTTTCCCGAATCCAAAATATTTCCTTAACTAGATGATGACATTATCCCTAATGATCAATCTAAGTTAGAACCTCAAATTATATCTCTTCATTCTTTAATTGGTATTCAACTCCTCAAACTCTAAAATTAATTGACTACATCAAGCATTGGAATGTCATTGTAATCATCGTTAATGGTATCACCCATAATTTTATTACTACAGAGTAACTGAAGATGCCCATTATTATATCCATCCAGTCAAGAATTTCCAAAGTGTGATTGTTAATGGAAGTTCATGAAATGTGAGGGTCATTTTGAACATTTTTTCCTACATGTTGGGATTATTATCTTAAAACATGAACGTTTTCCACTAAAATTAAGGGGTTTTGACATTGTGTTAGGTATTTAATGGTTACGTACACTAGGTCCCATCACTATTGAATTCAAGGACTTATACATTATCTCACAATGATAGGGGTATCACTACACTTTCAAATGAATTTTCGTAGGCTAAATAAAAAAAATCAACTCACATCACATGTAAAAAGTACTAAAAAGGGGTCATCTAGCATCATTTCCCAATTCCATTTTATTTAAGATTTTGAGACTCCTTCCCAAGAAATTCATCATAACATGCAATTATATTGTCCCGTAACTACCAAATTTCAAAAACCCCCATACCTCCCACCTTCCTTTTCTTCCCATGATCTTTCCATTCCACTCATCCATAATTATACTCATCCTTAGTAGCCTTTCCCCAATGTTCATCCTTTTTTCCACCCATTTTCTCAAAAAAAGGAAAATGAGAAAATTCAAGAATTGTTAGTTGTAGTGTCATCCTCCCTAGTACTATCCCTTATTTATTTGGAGTAGTCATGATCCCTAAAAAATAAGGAACTTGGTGAATGTGCCCTAATTTTTGTGCTCTTAAAAAAATTACCATCAGGAAAAAAAAATTTATTCCTATTATTTACAACCTTCTATATGAACTTATCGGTGCTCAAATTTACACGGAACTTTATCTTCCCTCTGGCTATTATCATATTTGTGTGAAATAGGCTAATATTCCTCTGACTACATTTCATACTCATGAAGGTCATTATGAGTTCTTCGTCATGCCTTTTTCCCTATGTAATTCCCCTCAACCTTCCAAATCCTCATGAATAACATCTTTAAACCATTTTTGCATCATTTTTCTTATCCTTCTTTGATGACATCAAAATTTATGATAAAACATGGCAATCCCAACTCACCAGTTTGGATAAGTTATTAAAATTAATTTCTCATCATTATTGTTTTCTAAAAGGTCTAAATGTGCATTTGGGGCCTTAGTAAGGATGATGAAAAAGTGGGCCCCAAGAAAATAGAAGCTATGAAAGATTGTCCCTGAACTAAGACACTTAGAAGATTAGGTGGCTTCTTTGGCTTAAGAAGATACTATAGAAATTTTGTCCACAATTATTGAAAAATTGCATCCCTACTTACCACTTTATTTAAGAAAAATGATTTCAGTTGGAATGAGCTAACTCATCATGCTTTTCAAACTTTGAAATATTTTATGTGCACTACACTAGAGACTATTCCTTGCCCTACCTGACTTCACAAAGGCTCTTCTTATTTTTTATTATGATGTTTTCAATAAAGGAATTGGCGTAATTATAATGCAGAATGGCTACCCCTTTACCTTTACTAGTAAACAAATTTTTGAGAAACGCTTGGGGAGAGGAAATGATAGCCCTTTAGTGTATTGTCAACACATAGTGCTCCTTATTTCTTAGGAAACATTTCTATATTAAAATGGATTATATTAGAATCAAATTATTTTTTAAATGAAAACTTTCATCACCAAAGAGCTCACAAAAATTATTAGCAATGATTATAATACCATATATAAGTAGAAAATGTAGAATGTGGTCGTCAATCCTCTGTTTAAAAAATATGAAGAGGAAAGGTCCCTTTTTTCCCTATCTTTCGTTGTAGTTAATTTTTTGATAGTAGTTCGCCTTGAATGGTTCCAAGATTCCAAGACTTCCAAACTAATCCATCAAATTCAATAGGATTCTCAAGCATTTCCTAGTTTCACTTGGAAAAATTAGAAGTTTGAATATAATGACCATGTATATTTTACCTTGCAATCCACTCTTAAATCCACAATTATTATAGAACCCCATGCTTCACCAACATTAAGGCATTCAAGCTTTCATAAAACATATGAACATATCAAACACTCATTTGTTTGGGATTGCATGAAAAAAGGATATTTTCACTTTCATGGCTAAATGTTACACTTGTCAACATAACAAGGATGAAATAGTTAGCATTGCAAGAAAACTACAGCATCTGCCTATACCACTTTTTGTATGGATATATATATCTAATGACTTTATTGTTGGTCTACCCAAATCTAGTAAAAAGTCAGTCATAATGGTAATGGTTGATAAACTTTCAAAACGTGATCATTTTTGTTTCCTACAATATCCTTTTAAATCTTCCATAGTGGTCCAATTTTTCATTGCTAATATCTTCAAATTACATGGGATGCCACAATTGATTGTCATTGTTTGTCATCTTGTTTTACTAGTAACTTATAGAAATAATTATCTTAGCTACAAGGTACCCAATTGAATCTTACAACTTCTTATCATCCCCAAACTAATGTTCATATAACTAATATCAACAATTTCTTATAAGCTTATTTGCAGTGTTTCACATCCAAATGACGGTCTCAATAGGTTTGGTGGTTACCTCTCACTGAATGGTGATACAATATAACTTGGCATGGTGCCACACACATTTCTCCCTTAAGGTAGTTTATGGTCAAAAATCACCATCATACTTATCTTACCTACCTGGTGCCTCAAAGGTACAAAAACTACACAAAACTAATAAATCTTTGGTCAAAATTCTATGAAGTCTCAAAGATCATTTTTCCATGGCTTAGAACACGATGAAGCAACATGTTTATGAACATTTCTCCAAATTCCATTTTGTTGAAGAGGATCAAGTGATTCTTCATTTACAACCATAAAATAAAACATCCCTTAAAGTTACCACCAAAAACCTACTCCAAAAATTTTGCAGCCCCTACACAATACTCTAGTGCATCAAGCCTATGGTTTACAAATTACAACTTCCCAACCACTTTAATATTCATATAGCTTTTCTTGTTTCCTACTTAAAGAAATTAATTCCATATAATTTTATTGTCTAATCCAATCTACTATAATTGGATGAAGAAGGTTCCATTAGTTACATCTAGAAGTTATCCTTGACCATCATGAGAGTTGTATCCACTAGCACACCATTTATGAAGTTTTAATACAATGGAATGACACACCACCTAAGGATGACACTTAGGAGCCGATCAATATTCTATAGTGATTTCCACATCTAAAGTCTTAAGGACAAGGTCATTCTCTACAGAGGAGGGAAATTTGTTAAGTTCAACCTCCCTAACCCTTATAGACAGGTTATTATATCACTATGTCAGAACAACCATCATTACTAAATAAGATTGGTAGTAGTGTGAACACAACTATTGTAAGAGGGATTATTAGAAGGTTGTACTTGCTAGAAAATTCCTCCTCTAGAATTTTATAGGCAGGTAGAAAATAATATATATAGAAGCAGAAGCATTGTTTCTCAATCAAAGGTTGTCACCTCAAAGAGGAAAGTGAACAATGTGCTCTTAATAATAAAGGTATTATATTTTCTCTCTTGCTAACAATGTGCTCCATATTCTTATTACTTCTTGTGAAACATCTAAATGTTATTTCCATTTCTATTTTAAGTATGATTATTGGGTATATTACATTTTCTTCCAAACAATAGTTAGTGTCATTGTAGCAATAAAATCCTCATGCAACCTTATCACATCATGTCTTAATTGATATATTTAACTCTTGTAATCTATTCCAAAGTTAGTTTCTAGGCATCATGTCAAAAAAGTTACTTAGGTCAATGAAACAACACAAGTGATTGGTTTCATTATTATGGCATCCCTATCTGATGATCCTAGGTAATCCATCATTGAATGGAAACTTCTACAACCGTCATATCATTTATCTCCTTTTTATGACTTTCTAAGAAAATGTTAATGATTTTTCCTTTATAAAATATTTCTAGATAATATGTTAATGATTCTTCCTTCATAAAATATTTCTAGATAATTTGGATAAAGGAGAGTTATTCATAATGGTAGTATAACTTGGAAGGGTGTTTTTCTCCACACTTTTGAATATATGAATAATGACTTTTTGAATCTATATTTTATAGAAACCCTACTTGATTGCTAATTTAAAGAGCTTGTGAATGTAAGAGATTACCACATGACCTCTAGTTTTTATTATTCTTGTTTGATATTATATGATATCTTTAACTTTCCCTTTTTGCAAGTTGTTTAATCATTAACCTCATTTAAAAACAAACATTAGGTATTCCAAAATATCAAGGGTTTGAATGTTGCACAACAACACTATTGGATTCATATGGCTTCTTATGGTATGAATTGTATTCATATTATTTTTTTAATGTTTCAAGGTAGAAAATGGTCCCTCAATATCAAACTTGAAAATCATCATTTGATTAAAAAAAAGAGAGTAATGATTAGATTTTCCAAAAAAATCATAAAAAAATACTTATTAAAATTTTAAATTAAAAAAAATTCTTGAGCATTCCTAAAATATAAATCAATTCTTTTCAAATAATTTAATTATTTTAAAAATATATTATTTAAATAATTTAAAATTTAAGTGATTTTAAAAAATAATTATAATAAAAGAATTATTATTAATTTTCATTCTTATTGAAAGTTTGATTAATCGTCTTCACTTGCCTATTTACATAGTTAATATTTTTAATTTTTAAATAATTAATAATTGTTTTAATTTGTTAAATTGTAGAATAAAAACTATTTATTTTTATTTTTATTATATTTTAGTATATAATATATTTTTAGATTTCCTAAATATACTTATAAAATATATATATAATGATTTATTAACATTAACTGTACACTTGTTTCATCGTTCGCCAACGCGGATTTAACTTAGTTTAGTTACCATTTATTGGGTGTTAAAATGGGTTTATGCGATCTCGATGATTATAAGATGATAAATGATATTCTCAGTGTAAATTTTGTAGCGGTGATCGTGTCGGTATTGTGCGTAGTGAATTTTAAAATGGATTTATGTTATTTTCATCACTATGAAATGATAAATGATATTAATAATATAAATTTTATGTGAAGGTTGATGATGATTTATGTCATTTAAAATTTATGCGACTTCTAAATTATATATCAATTTATATAAATAAAAAAACTCAATACTGAATATTGATAAATTTGTGCTATTTAAATTTAGGAATTGTATTAATGCGACATTTTGAATTTATATGTAAATTTGTATATAAAAGGGTCACCAGGAAATCTTGATTTGATATTTATGTTTCAAAGCTTAACCGACTCTCAGTAGAAATGGATAATACGTTATCTGTGGAGTAAAAACATTCTTTGTAATGGTGATGAAACTGAAAAATAGAAAATGGTGAAAGATTGAGGAAGCAGATATTTTGGTTTTAATAAAATAAAAACAATAATAATAAATTTTATAAATCATAGATTTCAAAAATCTTAATATATGTACATCACCTCACTATACAATACCAGGTTCCAAGGTTTAAATATACATTGAAAAATTCCACGGAATTCCCTGGTTTTATAGTCTTCACTGTTCAATGCCACTATTTAAGATAAAAATACAGAAAGGCAAGGCTTTAGAATCCCAACGGCATCCGAATCTACCAATATCACAGAGAACCAACAAAACAGTAGATTGCTTTGCAGTTTTCACAGGTCAACAGCATGTTTTGACCACACATTACACTCTGGTGCTTATCTCTATTAATCTCCTGTGCAGTCTTCGTAGAGATTGGATTCGTGTAACCAGTTCTTGCAATCATACACAGAGCAGAAGGACTCTATGCAAGAAAGGGCCAAAAGTATCAGTGCAGCTACCAGAGTTAGGAATTGCCACGAGCCGAATATATGTTTCTTCACAAACTTGACCGCAACAACTTTCCATTTTCTGTAATAATATGTATTGACATCCTCCATCACTTTGTCAAGAAATTCAACTTTTGTGTGATTAACACACTTACCCATACTGTTCCAGAGGTTTGCGATCTCCCTGTCGCCTTTCAGATGGTTGGAGATAATTCCGTTCTCTCTCAACAATTTTACATCTTCTGCGCGGTCGATTATCCCGTTCATGAAATCGGTGTACCGTGTGAAAACCAAGGCACCGGGAGCCGCCGAAGCTTCAAATACCACCAGATTTCTCAATATTATCTCTGTGTTGCGATCCATCCTTATTCTGGGGAGGTAAAGCGTGGCAGTGGTTTTCTCGAAGTGTACGGTGGACAGGTCGCCATCAATAGGGACGAATTTGACTCCCGCAGAGTGCAAATCGGCCACGGTTGGAACAGCCGGTTCGTGTCGCTTGGGCGCTATGATCTTAACGTCAGATTCTTCTCCCTTCCCCTCTCCTTTCTTCTTCTTAGATTTGATTGTATCCTTCTTGACCATAACAGTAAAGGGTTTCAGGTTCCTTGCTCGCTGATGCAATTCCGACAGAAATCGAAGAGGGCGAACATTTAGAGAGGAGAGAGCCTTCCAAAACAAAGCACCGAAGGTTTGTCTAACGGTTGAAATGTCTACTTCATCAAGCGACTCGCTCTCTTCTTCATCGGTTAGAATTGGATCTTGATTTCTCGAAACAAAAGGGACTATGGCGTAGTACAGCACCTCTAGGATGTGCCCTCTTTCGTTTATATGGAAATTCGAGTTGTCGGGCAAATTGAAGGTGAAAGGAGATAATTCTTGGCAAACAAGCCGTAGCAGCCCTGAGAGCCTCTCCTCTGCCTTGACTTTAGAACCCATCTGCAATTCCAAAAGCTTTTGCAATAGAAACAGCGGCAATTGATTTTCCAGCATCATCAGATCTCTGATAATAGAATTATGTGCAGCGCTGGTGCCACTCAAATCCAAGACTCGTCCCAGCTGCTTGAAGTCCGCGTCCGGTGTTTTGTGGGCGTGTCTGACATAAAACTGCAAACATTCAAGAAGAAAGACGGCGTCCAGAGCCATGAGCAACGCCAAGGTTTCTTCCTTATAATCGATGAATTTGTGATAGCAACTCCGGATTTGCAGGTCGTGCTTCTTAAACTCCTCCACAACCAGGGACCGAAACTTGCCTCGTTTGTTGATTCTTTTCTCAAATCTCTGAACTGCTGCCAGTTTATAGCGCTCCATCTCATAGAGCTCAGATCTCCAGTGGTGATGGGGACCGATGGAAACGGATTGAGGAATGTACGCTTGGGGCTTCAGGGCCAATAACTCTTTGGGCACATTAAGCACCGACGCACAGAACTCGTCCTCGTCTTCTTGTTGTTGCAGTACATCGAGACTTCCCTTAATTTGAATAACCCAACCATTCTCGTCGATCTTGGGTCGAACAAGATTAGTGCTGGTTTCCATGTTTCAAGGTCGCAGACAAGGAGGCACACGCAAAATCGTCAATAAATGTTGGAAAGTACTTATCAAAAAAATTCAGAAATATTTGTGATAGTTGAGTGAATGCGAAGGCTTAAATATAGAGTTTAAACGCACGTGAGCGCGAAGGTAATGGCGGGTAAAGCGTTCCCACTGAGGTGGTAGCGGCTAAGCCCTTCTTACAGCATTTCCGTGTCATACTGTATTAAATGGTTGTTATGACGAATACAAATACTGTAGGTGCAGAAAACTTATAGGATGTTTCACAAGAAAGGTTAGTGACGCATTTAATGTTATCCAAGATTGAATTTCTCTAGGTGAGGTGGTTCAATTACAAGGTTGTGAAGTGAGGTTCACGTCCACTGAGCGGGCGTTGAAACTAGTTTTGAAGGTGGAGGACATTGCCAAGTTCATTTCGATTTAATGAGAATTAGTTCTTCAGATGACTGGTCGCCGTTCACTGTTCCTCGTTGTTAAACTAATCTTTAATTGTTCTTGCGTGCGATTGAGGAGCCTGCTTGACCACTACCCATCACTTTCGTATTGCGCTAAATCTACGAGGGGCGCATTTAAGACAAACCAGCGTTTTATTAAATTTTGGAATACTTTGGAAATCCAACGGAGAAGAATAAAATCAAGGCGTGGTCTATTTTGGAATATTTTAGAAATCCAACGGAGAAGAATAATATGAAGGCGTCGTCTACGGGCTATAATTTTACTCTCGAAAATTTTAGGCGGAATTTCTAGTTTGAATGTATTCAAAATGTAGTAGTTTTTATTGTGATTTTTTGCAGTTTTTGTTGTTGGAGTTTGGTGAAAAAATTGAAGTAAAATCTTGTTTTCTGTTATTTAAACTAGTTTTTTTAGTGTAAATATAGATTCAGCACCTTAAAAAACTTCTAAGACACTTATTGTGCAAGTTATCCATCAAATTTCTGTTTTCAATAAACTTGCCTAATTTTAAAGAAATTAAACCGTAAAAGCCTTCAAAAAGTCCCACTAAAGACAACTCCTTTTTAGGGTGCTGAGATTTAAGTAAAACAAACTAGTTTAAATAACATAAATCAAGATTTGACCTCAATCTTTTTGACGGGATTCCGGCACGGCACTGTTGCCGGAGGTGTAACATTCTTAATTTAAATTTAAATTTTAGGGAGATTTTATTTATATTAAACATTGAAATTAAAAATATATTGAAACGTGGTTGTGTGCCCCTTAATCTAAGATATGCGTTACAATGTAAAACAATTGTCCGAGATTTTATTTATATTAAACATTAAGTTTTATTTATATTAAACATTTTATATTAAAGAATGAAATTAAAAATACATTGAAAAATTAAATATTGGCATGCCCACTAAAACATGGTGTGGACATTAACCTTTGAATTATGCTCTCCATTTACATTATAATGTAACTATAATAGTATAGTTTTTTAATCTTTTGATATATAGCTTTTTTCTTTTTTCATTATTAGATTTTAATATAATAAGATAAATTTTATCATTAAATTTGTATTTAGTTTTGTTATTGGGTTTACTCTATTATTATTATTATTATTATTATTAATGTAGTTAAAATAATATTTTCCTTTATAATAATATAATGTTTTATTAAGAATTTTATAATATTAATAATAACTTTATTAAGTTTATAATAATATTAATTTTTCATAATTTTTTATAATTTCTTTAATTTTATAATAAAATAATAATACTAATACTAATAACATTAATATTTTAATATTATTATTATTATTTTTAATTCATTAATATTAATAAATAATTAATCATAAATCTTTAAAGGAAATCACATAATAAATTTAAGGCAGAAGCGTGTTTGAACTACCTGTGATGAAAGTTCATCATCGGGATTTATACTAGTAATGAAAACTAGCAGTCGAAAGCCCAAGAAAAAATAAAAACGGTTAAAAATAAGTTTAAATATATAAAAATATATAAAATAAACCAAAAAATAAAATTAGCCCAACCTTAAAATTGCAAAAGTTAAAAACGGTTAATAATAAAAATAAACGCAAATATAAAAACCAAAAATAAAATTAACCCATCCTTAAAAATAGAAGTCAAAACTAAAAATAGTATAAAATCAAAACGAAAAACTAAAATAACATGAGTTTTAACCATAAATCAAGTTAAAAGTCAAAAATTAAAGTCAAAGTCTAAAAATAAATAAATAAAATAATAGAATTAAAATAAAGGATTTAATAAATACATTAATAGATAAAAATGAGAATTAAAGTACAAATAAGAATAAAATAAAAATAACAATATAGGACCTAATCAATAAATAAATTGATAAATAAATACATTAAAAATAAATAAAAATAAAATAAAAGCTAAAAAAAACAAAAATTAATTAATATTATTCTATTTAAATCAACATAAATTTATCCAAATGTTGAACATAAAATAATAGAATAAAAATAAATGATTTAATAAATAAATTAATAAATAAAAATGATAATTAAAATACAAATAAAAATAAAATAAAAAGCTAAAAATAAAAATAAATTACTATTAGCCTATTTAAATCTAAAAATATAAAAAATAAAATAAAATAAAAACATTAATAAATAAATAAAAATAAAACTAGAATTTAAAAAAAAAATAGAGGGATAATAATAATAATAATAATAATATAATAAATAAAATAAATAAAAATAATAAAAATAAAAAATAAATAAAATAATAATAAATAAATAAATAAATAATAATAATAATAATAATAATAATAATTTAATGATCAAATCAAAAAATACCAAAGAATAAAAGAAGGACCCTTATAGTGAGTGAAGAGATCGAATCCAACAACTGCTAACTTTCCATCCATCGTCCCTGTTCAATGTACAACATCTCTTCTCAATTTCAATCACCTCTCTAAATTTCCGGTGATGGAAATGGTCAACCCTCGCAAGGACTCTACCATCTTCAATACAGATATGATGCTTTGTCTTCTCAGCATGCTCAGCTAGCGCTGAGGACTTGGTTCTACCATGCCTAATATCCGCAGAATGCTCCTGGATCCTTTTATTAATCGATCGACCAGTTTCGCTAATGTAGGGAGTCCCACACGAGCACAGGATCAAATAAACACCTTTTACGCTTTTTGGGTCCAACTGGTCCTTAACCGATTTAAGGGAGCCCCGAATAGTGTTTAAAGGTTTAAAAGAAGACGAGATCTTATGCTTCCTTAAAATCCGAGCGATCTTGTCAGTAGTACCTTGAATAAAAGGTAAATGAACTTTGCGAGTAGCCTCATCAATTATCTTTTTTTGTCTAGGACCTTTGCTCTCATTCATGAAATCCTTCAAACACTGACTTCTACTATAACCATTTTCTCTGAATACCTTAAGGAGATGGGCTTACTCTTCATCTAGATGATCCTCATCGAAAATTCTAAGAGCTCTCGTGGCTAAAGTGTTCAAAACCCCAATTTTCCGAGTAGGAAAATGATGAGAACCAGAATGCAGATACTGCTCCATGTGCGTCTTTTTCCGAAAAACACAATGCGAGAACAAGCCATTATTATTCCTTGAGATGAGAACATCAAGGAAAGGAAGGCTCCCATCATTCTCTGTTTCCATTGTGAACTTGATGGAGTCAGATTGATTATTCAAGTGCTGATGAAAAGCCTCTAATTCTTGACTTCCATGAGACCAATTCATGAAAGTGTCATCTACAAACCGCTTCCAAACCTTGGGTTTTAAAGGAGTAGACGCCAAAGCTCTAGATTCAAAATATTCCATAAATAGGTTGGCTACCACTGGTGAGAGCAGGGAACCCATGGCGACACCACAGGTTTGCTCATAAAATTCTCCTTCAAAACTAAAAAAGGTAGAAGTGAGGCAAATTTCCACCAAATTAGCAGTATCAGGGTCGGTGATACACCTGATAACTTCTATTGCCTCCATGACAAGAATGTTCGTGTAGAGAGAAACAACATCAAAAGTAACTGTAGAGTCATTAGGTTCGCAAACCCAGCTTTTTAAATCAGAAACAAAAGCGGCAGAATCTTTCACGAAAGAATTAGTCTGACCAATAAGAGGCTTTAGGTTGCAGGCTAAATACTTATCTAAGAGATAAGTGGGCCCACCAATAGTATTAACAATGGGTCTAAGAGGAACACCCTCTTTATGAATCTTAGGGAGCCCATAAATCCTAGGGGTGACAGGATTGCTTTCAATAAGCTTCGAGCTCATAAAACCCACAATGCAACTAGATTTAATAGCATTGGCTACAATCTTCGAGACTTTATTAATAGGGTTCTTAGAGAGCTTCTTATAACAGCTGCTATTACAGATATGGTCAAGCATATTTTCTTTATAATCTTCCTTATTCAAGATTACAATAGCGCCACCCTTATCAGCCTTGAGGATAGCAATATCAAGATTTTGATTAAGGGTCTTAAGAGCCAAAAATTCAGCTTTGCTAATATTTCTCCTTGGCGGCTTAGCTTTCCTAAGAGCTACGGTGCAATCTTGCCTAGTGACATCTTGCAAGCTTTCAGATAAATCTTTAATACCATATTCTATACTACAAATAATATCATCACGAGGAATCTTCCTTGGAGCAAGAGCAAAATTAAGGCCCTTACTTAATAAAGAAAAAACAGAAGAATCAAAAGAGAACCTAGAGAGATTAATAACTCTCTTATTATTCTTATTACTATTATTATTAGTGTTGTTATTTCTACTAATAACATTAATAATGTTGTTATTGTTAATGTTACTATTATTGTTATAATTATTATTACCAAAATCATTATTCTTGCTATAATTATTAAAATCAATAATGCTAGTATTATTATTACAAATATTATTATTAAAAATATTATTATCTTTGTTAATATCTATATTAATAATATTATTACTGTTATTAATACTATTATTATCATTGTTAATATCATTATTACAAATAGTGGTAATATTATCTTTGTTAATATCCTTATTACAAATATTGCTATTAATAATATTATTATCATTGTTAATATCCATATTAATAATATTATTCTTATAATTAATATTATTATTATCAAGTTCACAATGGAAACGGAGAATGATGGGAGCCTTCCTTTCCTTGACGTTCTCATCTCGAGGAATAATAATGGCTCGTTCTCGCATCGTGTTTTTCGGAAAAAGACGCACACGGAGCAGTATCTGCATTCTGGTTCTCATCATTTTCCTGCTCAGAAAATTGGGGTTTTGAACACTTTAGCCACGAGAGCTCTTAGAATTTCTGATGAGGATCATCTAGATGAAGAGAAAACCCATCTCCTTAAGGTATTCGGAGAAAATGGTTATAGTAGAATTCAGGGTTTGAAGGCTTTCATGAATGCGATCAAAGGTCCTGGACAGAAAAAGGTAATTGATGAGGCTATTGGCAAAGTTCATTTACCTTTTATTCAAGGTACTACTAACAAGATCGCTCGGATTTTAAGGAAGAATAAGATCTCGTCTTCTTTTAAACCTTTAAACACTATTCGGGGCTCCCTTAAATCGGTTAAGGACCAGTTGGACCCAAAAAGCATAAAAGGTGTTTATTTGATCCTGTGCTTGTGTGGGACTCCCTACATTGGTGAAACTGGTCGATCGATTAATAAAAGGATCTAGGAGCATTCTGCAGATATTAGGCATGGTAGAACCAAGTGCTCAGCGCTAGCTGAGCATGCTGAGAAGACGAAGCATCATATCTGTATTGAAGATGCTAGAGTCCTTGCCAGGGTTGACCATTTCCATCATCGGAAATTTAGAGAGGCGATTGAAATTGAGAAGAGACATTGTACGTTGAACAAGGACGATGGATGAAAAGTTAGTAGTTGTTGGATTCCATCCCTTCACTCAATGTAAGGGTCCTTCTTTTATTCTTTGATATTTTTTGATTTGATATTAAATTATTATTATTATTATTATTATTTATTTTATTATTATCCCTCTATTTTTTTAGTTCTAGTTTTATTTTTATTAATTTATTAATTTATTGTTATTTTATTTTATTGTTATTTATCTTTTAATTCTCGTTTTTATTTATTAATGTATTTATTAATTAATTTATTAAATATTCTATTTTTATTCTATTATTTTATGTTCAACATTAGGATAAATTTATGTTGATTTAAATAGAATAATATTAATTTATTTATTTTTAGCTTTTATTTTATTTTTATTTATTTTTAATGTATTTATTTATCAATTTATTTATTGATTAGGTCCTATATTGTTATTTTTATTTTATTCTAATTTGTAGTTTAATTGTCATTTTTATCTATTAATGTATTTATTAATTAATTTATTAAATCCTTTATTTTTATTCTATTATTTTATTTGACTTTAATTTTTTACTTTTAACTTGATTTATGGCTAAAACTTATGTTATTTTAGTTTTTTATTTTGATTTTATACTATTTTTAGTTTTGACTTGTGTTTTTAAAGATGGGTTAGTTTCATTTTATTTTTTTTATTTGCGTTTATTTTTATTATTAACCGTTTTTAACTCTTGTAATTTCAAGGTTGGGCTAATTTTAATTTTTGGTTTATTTTATATATTTTTATATATTTAAACTTATTTTTAACCGTTTTTAATTTTTAATTTTTATTCGGTTTTGACTGTTGCTTCTCTATTCCGTATAAATATGGATGTCAGATCAAACAGTCTTCATTATCCTGATGATGAACTACAGTTGGTAGTTCGAAACATGTCGATTCCTAAATTTCTTATGTGATTTCCCGGAAGATTTATGATTAAAAATGTTATGGATCATAGAAGCTTGCACTCTCAACTTTTATCCCTACACGGAAGGGTTATTGATGATAAGGTTCGATTATTCGAATGTACGCGACTCAAGGTTTCTAAGAGATTGGTTGATCTTTCGTTTTTAAAGCGTTGCAGAGATGCATGTGTCATTCCCTCTTTTGCTAGGATTAAGCATCGTCTTAATTCCTACAAGAATCTTCTCATTTTTTAGAGAGCCAGTATGGCACTTCTTCGTTCTGAAAACTGTGGTGTGAGAAGAGATCTCGATTTTCTTTGCAGAAGACTTCTTTTTCTCCACCTAGAATTGTCTTTTGTTATTGCAGGTTCACTTTGGTTGGTGATTGATGCGGTTTCTGCTTTGAAAGTGGAGGGTCTGGAGGAAGCTACTAAAAAGAAACATTTGAAGAAGTTTGAACAATCCCATCAGAAGGTGGATCTTGTGAAGTTGGAGGCCTGTCCTGCGTTTAGTTCTCGGAGCAGGGTAAACCGTGAGCAGGTCTCGGCTCTTAAAGATTTGGTTGGATCTCAGTGTAAATCGAATGATATACTCGAATTTAAGGGCGTTGCCTCTCTTTCCCGTATAGCGTCTGGATTGAGCGATTTAAAACTCCAGTTATCAATCCATGATGCCGGTGATCTGGATTGTTCAAACGATTTTAATTTTAGTCGCAGTCATACGGTGTTGGAACCTTCATTGCTTCCGACATGTTGCAGCAATATATCCTCAAACATGAAGCGGAACCTGTTTGATGGATTGTTGAGCCCCTCCGAAGAAGTTAACGTTGCTGTTGTCCATGTAAAATTGGATACTTCGATTTCTTCAGATGGTGGCTGTAATTCGGATTCGATGGTTGGCTCATCGAACCCATCTTCCTCCACCGTTGAGCATGTTGGTGTTGACATAGGTATGGAGTTTTCTAATCTGTCTAATCCGGTGAATTCGCCTGTGGGCGTAGGAGTTTATAATAAAGTTAATAGTCTTAATTCTTTTAGTAACAATGGTAGTAGTTTTAACACCATTAATATTGACGATTTTAATAATAAAGTTAATATTAATGAGAATAATTTTGCAATCGGAATTGATAATTATAATAAAATTAATGATAATGAATAAAAATGACAACTGAAATGAAAAGAAGGAGTTGCGGCTCACGGTGAGTCTTGCACAGGCTTGCCTCAAGGCGAGAGAACACTTTGAGTTTACTCTACATTCATGAATGAGAAATTACATCATTAAGTACAACACTAGGAATTAGGAAGTTGCAAACAAACTCCTAAATTATAGGAACTAATCCTAAACTAAGGAGATATGTTACAACTTGTGTAACCATTTCTCCATTAATATAAAATAATATTAATTATTTTCAACTCCCCCCCTTAATGGAGAAAGGATTATCCTGAACTCCTAGCATCCCTCTAAACAATTCAAACTTTACACGCCCAAGAGGCTTAGTAAATATATCAGCCATATTGTCACAATTTTTACAATATTCAACAAATATCTCTTTTGACTGTAGTTTCTCTCGAACAAAATGGAACTGAGTATCGATGTGCTTGGTATTTTTATGAAAGACTGGATTGTATGCAAGCTTGATGGTACTCTGGTTGTCAGTTTTGATGATAGTTGATTCTTTCTGTTCTTCTCCTGCATCGTTGAGAAGTCTTCTCAACGAGATAGCTTCACATGTGGCTGCACACAATGCTTGGTACTCAGCTTCACATGAAGATAAGGCTACAGTGCTTTGCTTTTTGCTGCTCCATGCTATGACCCCGGATCCAATGTTGAAAGCGTAACCTGTGATAGACCTTCGATCATCCAAGTTACCTGCCCAATCTGAATCTGAAAAACCTGCTAGAGTAACATCAGAAGTGTTAGTGTACAAAATACCATAATTACTAGTACCACTAAGATACCTCAACACACTTTTTGCTGCGATCCAGTGACTTTCGAGTGGTTTTGACATGAACTGGCTCAACATACTAACAGAGTATGCCAAATCTGGTCTAGTTGTAGTGAGATATATCAAACTGCCAACTAGTTGTCTATACATAGTGGCATCCACCTCTTTAGTACCATCGTCACTGCTCAACTTTAAGTTCTGTTGCAATGGTGTTGCTGCTGATCTGCACTGCTCCATTCTAAACCTTTCCAGCAAGCTTCTGGCATACTTCCCTTGTGTAAGAAAAGTCTGTCCAGAATCTTTCCATACCTCCAATCCCAAGCAGTAATGTAGATTTCCGAGATCTTTCATCTCAAACACTTGTGACATCTGTTGTTTGATTTCTTTGATCAGATTGTTAGCATCCCCAGTTATGATCATATCATCTACATACAAAGAAATCAAAATAATTTGCCTCTGTTTATTAAACTTGGTATACAGATTTGGATCATTCAAGCTCCTATGAAAGCCATGTTGTACAAAAAATGAATCAATCTTCTCATACCACGACCTGGGTGCTTGTTTTAAACCATAAAGTGCCTTTTTTAATTTACAAACAAGGTGTTCCTGCCCCTTTTTCACAAAACCTTCAGGCTGAACTAAATAAATTTCTTCTTTCAAGTCACCATTTAGAAATGCAGACTTAACATCTAGCTGGTGTAGCTGCCATTTATGTTTTGTTGCTAAGGAAATTAGCATTCTAATGGTGTTTAATTTGGCTACAGGAGCAAAGGTGTCATCAAAATCTATTCCCTCTTGCTGTGAGTAACCCTTTGCTACCAGTCTAGCTTTAAGTTTTTCTATACTCCCATCTGCATTTATTTTAGGTTTGTACAGCCATTTGCATCCTATGGGGGTTTTACCTTCAGGCAATTCAACCAAATCCCAAGTATGGTTTTTGTTTATTGATTCTATTTCCTCATGCATTGCAGCTCTCCATGCATTAGATTTACTTGCTTCTTCATAATTTGCAGGTTCTACAATGTTTAAAATGTTTGTCATTAATGCATAGTCTTTCAATCTGGATGGTAATTGAGTCTTCCTACTCGATCTCCTTGGTAGGGGACTTACCTCAAATCTGTCCATTTCAGCCTTCTCTGGGCTTGCATCATTGATTACATTACCTGTTACTTTTTCTTCTTGTTTCTGCTGCTGCACTTCATCATCCTCACTGTTTTCTTCCATTAGCAATGGAATGTGCCAATCACTGTTAGATTCATCCTTTCCTTCTTCTACCTGTTCATGAAATATGACATCTCTGCTTGCAAAAACCTTATGAGTCACAGGATTAAATAACTTATATGCCTTGAACTCAGTGCCATATCCAACAAAGATACATTTCAAGGCTTTTGGATCTAACTTCTTCCTATCTGCCTTAGGTATATGAGCGTAAGCTTTTGACCCAAATATTCTTAAATGACTCACTGCTGGTTTGAATCCAAATAATGCTTCAAAAGGGGTTTTGAAGCCTAGACATTTAGTAGGACTCCTATTCTTTAAGTAGACAGCAGTGCTAATAGCTTCTGCCCAAAAACCATTTGATAGACCCTTACCTTGAAGCATGCTCCTTGCGCACTCCACAAGAGTTCTGTTCTTTCGTTCTTCCACTCCATTCTGCTGAGGAGTGTGGGGCACTGTGAACTGTTGAATAATCCCATGCTGCTTGCAGAAATTCATGAATTCTCCCAACTTGTATTCTCCCCCTTGATCTGAGCAGAGAATTTTTATCCTTTTTCTGTCTGGTTTTCTTTTCTCTGAAGTAAGATGAGGTCTTGTAGATTAAGATGGCCAAATATCTGATGCCAGAGATCTTCAGCTGTCGATCCAGTTGCAACCATTGCTTGCTTTGTCATACTTTTCACGTCTAATCTGTACAAGCTCCCCACGCGCACTCCTGTTGCAACTGTTTCCATCTGGCTATCCTTTATGACACAGTTAGTCTTAAAGAATTGAACTTGCATGTCCTGATCAGTAATCATTGAGACAGAGATCAAATTTTTCTTAATTCCTGGCACATACAATACATTTTTAAGGTGTCTAATGTTACCGCTAGGTAATTTTACCGGAATGTCACCATATCCTTTGATCTCATATCCACTATCATCCCCTAAATAAATTTTCGACCCACATGAAGTTTCTTCAAGACATTCAAACCATTCCTTCTTACCAGTCATATGTGAGGATGCGCCAGAGTCGACATACCATATGTCGTCCTCATCTCCCTTTGAAGCTGAAAGAGCACAATCGGCTGTAAATAGTCGAAGTTCGTGGCTATGGTCCTCTTCTTCCTCAACAAAATAACCCTTATGTTTTCTCTGTTTGTTTCTTCCTTCGTCTGCCTGCCTCTTATAACAATCTTTAATCTCATGACCAGGTTTTCCACAGTAAAAACATTTCTTGCTGGGAAAATTATTAGCAGTCATACCTTTAAACGGTCTCTTCTGAAATGTGTTGGCTTTTCTCTGCTGCTGATGTGGTTGCTATCGCTGCTGTGGCTGCTTCCCTCTATACTGTCTCCTTTTCGCCATCAGAGCAAGGTCATTGCTCTGCGATTTCAAATTTTGTCGTCGCTCTTCTTCTTGTAGCAGAATCCCTGTCAGCTCTTCAAACGTAGGGGCTTTCTCCCTTGCTGCCAGCCCTGTGATAAACATCTGGTATTCATCTGTCATTCCGTTCAACGTGATTGTGACCAGATCTGAATCAGAAACTTTCTCTCCGATATCTCCCAATCTATCCTTCAAGTCTTTGACTCTCGCAATGAATCCAGCAGCAGACTCATTCTCCTCCATCTTCATCGCAAACAGCTTGCCTTTGAGTGAAAAAACACGATTTGTATTTTGTGTCTGGTATAGGTTTTTAATCATCGTCCAAATGTCAGTGGCCGATTTACAGTCTCTAATATGCGGGATAATATTGTCCTTGACGGACATCTTCAATATGACCTTTGCTTTTGTCTCCCTTTTATCCCAGTCTTGTTCTTGTGCAGCTGATCCTGGTCTCAGCTCACTTCCTGTAACGATCGACCATGCATTTGCGCTTTCAAGTAAAGTCTGTATCTTGAATTTCCAGTTGGAGAAATTCGATCCATCGAGTTTGCCAGACTCGTGGAGATACGATTCTATATTTTTATTCATATTGGATTGATAAACTTTCTAATCCTCTGATGAATAAATCAACTGAAATATTGCAGGACACACTAAAAAAAAAAAAATTACCACATACCAGATCCTGACCACTGTTTTCTAAAAAAAATTGTACCTTCAATGAGCCACCACTGGGCAAGTCCGATCTGTTACCACCGAACAGATTAGGAACTCCAATGCGCCACCACCGGGCAAGTCCGATCTGCTACCACCGAACAGATTAGGAACTCCAATGCGCCACCACCGGGCAAGTCCGATCTGCTACCACCGAACAGATCAGGAACTCCAATGCGCCACCACCGGGCAAGTCCGATCTGCCACCACCGGGTGAATTCGGGACTTCAATGTGCCACCACCGGGCAAGTCCGATCCGCAAAAAAATTGCGTACCTTCCCAAAGAGAAAGAGGCAAAGCGCTTCTTCGATGCGAAAAATCCTCGCCGAAATCAAAATGCGTGCGAGGCCCAGCACTTTCGCGCTTCTCCGATGCGAAGAAGCCGCGCCAAAAATGCGCCAAAATCGAAATCCGCGCGAGTCAGCCGCCCCCGGCGCGCTTTCGCGTGTACTTCCACGCCAATCGCGAATTTGGCGCGTTGGCGCGACCGTTCGCATTAAAACCGCGCCAATGGCGCGACTGCTCGCGTTAAAACCGCGCCAACCTTTCTTCTCGCTCGCAGATGATCGACCATCTGAGACCTATCCTTAAGGTGTTACTGCAAATTCACCCGAATCTACGAAAACTTCGTAAGCTCTTCTCGCTACCACAGCTTCCGTAATCAATGATGCATCCTAAAAAAAAAAAAAAAGTTGTCCGTACTCCGAGCTCGATACCAAGAAAAAATGACACCGAAATGAAAAGAAGAGTTGGTGTACCACAGTGAGTACCGCACTCGGAGACCGCACTCAACCGAGAGAACACTCGTAGTTTACTCTCTATTCATGAATGAGGAATTACATCATTAAGTACAACACTAGGAATTAGGAAGTTGCAAACAAACTCCTAAATTGTAGGAACTAATCCTAAACTAAGGAGATACGTTACAATTTGTGGTAACTATTTCTCCATTAATATAAAATAATATTAATTATTTTCAATCGATAATGATTTTACAAATGATTATTATGAAAATAATATTGATTTTAATTATATCAATGAGATTAATATTAATAAGGATATTAACCACAATAATATTTGTAATAAGAATATTAACAATAACAATATTTGTAATATTAATTTGGATTTTAGCAATGATAATAATTTTATTAATAGCAATATTTGTATGGATATTAACAATAATAATAATGTTATTAATGGTAATATTGGTAATAATAATATTAGCATTAGTGATTTTAATAATTATAACCAAAATAATAATTCTAATAATAATTATAACAATAATAGTAACATTAACAATAATAACATTAGTAATATTATTAGTAGTAATAATAATAATAATAGTAATAAGAATAATAAGAGAGTTATTGGTAATATTAATATGGATTTTAACAATGATAAAGTCACACCTCCAATTTCACCCAAAAAAAAAAATTTCCTTTGCGAATGCAAGCTTGTGAGCATAGGGTTATTATGACATATCAATCCTTTCACTATGATCGTTCTCATTTCATCATGTTCCAATAATACCCTCTATCACTATCTCTCATCTTATGTTAGTTAATTTCCTTTGCGAATGCAAGCTTGTGAGCATAGGGTTATTATGACATATCAATCCTTTCACTATGATCGTTCTCATTTCATCATGTTCCAATAATACCCTCTATCACTATCTCTCATCTTATGTTAGTTTTATTATAATTAGGGAGATGATTTATACGAACCTAACCCTTACATAGGTCTCGTATAGCCATTCTCATTTAGCTTAATGCACATGCATTCCATTTATGAAATTATTGAACTCACACATAACCCATATGGACTATGAACATATGTTATATAAATTTCATTGTATGCGTTGTTGCCCTAAGGCATTGTTGACTTATGAAATAGCCATCGTTACGTTGTTATATATATGGTTATAGCCTTGTCATAAAATTCGAAATACATTTTATTATGAATGGACTTTCCTCATGCATTTGGTATTATCATGTACATGCGCTTGGGTTGATATGATCACTCACCCTAGTACCTCAGACTTTAAATCGATTTTATAGATAGTACTAGCATGGGTATTAATCTGCACGTAGAGTGCATTATCACTCCAGCTTGGGTTTCTTTGGGCCTCGTCATGGTGGAATTTTTATCCACGTCAGGCGTTGCGCTAACTAAATGTGTGTTGTATGGTTTTATGCCCTTGCGTTGGCTGACGTGGTGAGTCCACGTCATTGGCATACTCAGCATACGTGGTGATCAACACCCACGCCGATACTGGCACAGGACATATAGAATTCAATTCGCATCTGCATCCATAAATTTTGATACGACGGTATTAACTCTCCCAGGCTACCCCTCGATCCGTGGCTTAACTGTTATGATGCTGCCAAGTGGACGATGGCGATCTTTTTCAGTTAGGGTTCATGTGGTTTAATGAAGGCTTATATAAGTTCAGAGTGTGGAGTTTAGTCGGTTTCCGCGCTCATCAGTTGCAGGCCTCCTCCGCGTCTACGCCATTCCACTTCTGCCGAGGGTTTCGGCTCTCCGTTGTAGAGAGAAGGTATGGCGCCTCTCGTTCTTCAATACGCGGTCAGGTAATTCCCCCACGCACATCTCAATTCTATTGCGGGCGTGAATGTTTATTGCTCTGAATATATATATACATTGAATGATCAGTAAGGTGAATGCGTCTGGATTGTTTTTCAATGTTCAAGGTCTCCATTCAATGCATGGCGTAGTTGGTTTCTAATTCCAGAGTTAAAGTCGACCCTTCTCTGGTTATTTTTAAATTTTGACTGATTTGTGCTATAACTCTTGAGTAGCCTGCGTCGCTTCTCCTCATGAGGACGCCTCCTGTCCCATGGAGCTATATAAGGTATGTTATTTATTCGTGCCATTTCATCATATAATTATTGATTTCGTCATGTTATTCTTGAGGGTAATTTATGTTAACCCCTCTCTGTGTAATGTTTGATGACAGGGCTCGACGCGTCTGAGGGTTTTCATTCCACAGGTAATAGTTTTAATATCGAGATTATTTTATTTATGTGCTTATTTCTCTATGATGGCGCAATGACTAACTTGCGTTTTGGGTCGTTTTTGTCTTCTACAGGTAAATCCAGACGACTCCTGTGTACTTATGACAGTAGAGAGTGACCCTTTCAATCGTGTGGATGCTAACATTGGTCTCTTGGCCCTCTAGGTCGGTATACATATGGGGTTTCTTCTCCTCTCCTGATGCGTTGTCTCATGAGCGTCGAACCAGTGCTTTTCTTGTGATGTTACGCAAGGTTGCATACGGAACGCGACTCACTCTCCAAGTCAGGGTTTTCGTTTCTTCTTGTTAGCGTCGTCATCCTTGGATGGCGCTTGTCTAAATTCGTTCTGTTGAGATGGGGTTGTGATTTATGTACCCCAGCCTAATAGGGTGAGTATGTCTTTTGAAAATTTTGGGACCATTATATACTCCCTACTGTCTTAGGTCGATTTTAATATACTCTGCCACAGTTTTAAATGTACAGGGACTGTATGAATAATGCAAATGATTTCATACCATGGCATTTGGGTTTGTTTAATTTGCTCGTCTGAACCTTATTTTGTTTTCCGGAAATGCTACTGACATTCCAGATTTCCTAATTGCATACATCAGGATTTACAGGTAGTTATATATGATATTTATCTATTCTTCTGATGTACGTTGTTCACTCTTTTCTGTGGAAAATCAACACTTTGGTATTTATATCATAAGTACAGTTGCCTCTGCTCCTGGTTACACTGAACTGGTTTTATACCTATCTTTCTAGACATATGAAAAGCTTGCCGGACATGTATGAGACCATTCTTATTTATCAATAAATGATTAATATGTATGAAAGTCTAGAATTTATATTTTCTCATTTTTCAAAGGTATGCAAGCATCATTATATTCTCCAGTTTCTTCTCATTTTCTTGTAATTAGTTACAGCTCGTATCTACCTATGTATATGATGATAGTTGGATTCTGAAGAGCTGGTAATGGGATGTGAACCCTTTTCACTTCCCTCATAGTCAAGGGAATGTTGGTTAAATAAATGCTACTGTGTATAATGTTGCAATTTATTTACTTCTTACTCCTATGCTTCTAAATTGCTTACTCATAGGTTCTGCACTCTATGTATTCATTCTCAGTACTATGATATTAGAATAGTTCCATGAGACCATTGTCTGGTCTTTTTCCTATGTATTTTTTTATGAATATCTACTACTTTCCTTCACTAGAGTAAGGGCTTATGGACTCCGTTGTTGTCTAAGATCATTTTATTTCCTGGAATTATAATGGAGTGTTTAGCTGAACCTGAGGTCAGTCTATTGAGTCTCTCCCTCTGTTCTTTCATAGACAGTATACGTTGCAACTCATATCCTACTATTTTTCTGGTGTACTACAGTTAATTCCATTTCTAGCTATGATAGCGGTACTAAAAATTATGCTTAGAAACAGAAGCAGATTAAACACAATTCCATAGTGTTTCCTGAAGGAACAATGTTTCCTCAGATTTAGACCCACCCGGGGGTTAAACATTCTGTGGAATTCTACCGTATAGGATTTTCCTCTACAACTATACAAAATGATCAGGTTACTACCTGGTGATTACATTCTGTTAAATGTAGACTAATAATATGAACTAACTCAGAAATAAATTTTGTTTTTTATATGTAGCCAATTCATACTATAACAAACAATAAGACAAATTTTCTCAGAGACATACCACTTGTGCAGTAGACCAACCTCCCAACCTTAGAGTTCTTCTATCTCCCAGAACTCACCCCCGAGCTGAGATCACCTCCTATAGCAGATTAACCTCTAATCTGTACAAGAGCAGCTTATTTAAGCTACTGTTCCCCAAAACATGTTTCTAATTCTGCGTCCAAAATCTCAGGATGCTTTTCTTCCTATTTGCCTAGGCTTCCCAATTAGGGATTCTTTAAAGCTGTTTTATGCTTTTCCTCAGCTTTTCCAGCTTTTTACCTCTTCCCAACTACTTTCCTCATCATTGGGGAAATTCAGATTTTTCCTCAAAAATCTAAATTTAAAACTTACTATCTTCAAAGGATTTTTTGAAAGATTGTGGGGAAATATTTGCCTCATCCATCCTCACAGATTTAGCAAGTGATCTCATCATCTCATTTTTGGTCAATTTGCACCACAATAATTTATTCATTTCCTCAATCAAATGTTTAATTACATTCACAAAATAATTGTCCTTTGGGGTCCACTCCCCTTAGGATGTAAAGTTCAAGTATCTAACTTTAAAATGAAATCACATGAATTGGGGATGTTACATATTCCCCCTCTGAAAATAAACACCGTCCTCGGTGTTGTTATTAAACTACTAGAGTTTATTTTGCAAATAAAAATGGATATTTTTCCATCATTTCAGTCTCTCGTTCCCAGGTAGCTTCTTCAACAGTAAAGTGCTTCCACTGCACCTTTACTCTTGCTACCGTTCTGTTTCTCAATTCAATTTCTTCCCGCTGCAATATTTGAAGCGGTTCTGGCAGAAACTCCCCTTCTGGTTCCACCTGTACAACATTCCAATCAACTATGTGAGAAGCATCATGCACATATCTTTTTAACAATGAAACATGAAATATATCATGAACTCTAACATGGGGTGGTAAGGCTAGCTTGTAAGCCACTGGTCCCACCCTTTCTAATATTTCAAAGGGACCACAATATCCGGGGGACAATTTTGCACAACTCCAAGCATAAAGGGTGCTCTTTTTGGGTTTTATACGAAAATATACATGCTCCACAACTTTAAATTCTCTATGCACTCTTTTCTTATCTGCATAACTCTTCTGGCGATCTTTTGTTGTCTTGATGTTCTTTTGTATCTGTTTGACAATTCCTTCCATTTCTTGTAAAACATCGGGTCCCAACATCAGTTTGTCTTCTGGCTGACTCCAGCTCAAAGGAGTACGACACTTCCTTCCATACAGTGCCTCAATCGAACTCATTTTAATGGAGGATTGATAGCTGTTATTATAGGAAAATTCAGCTAAATGTAAGAAATCTTCTCACTTTGAGGGTCTATCCATCACATACATTCTCAGCATGTCCTCCAAAATTTGATTTGTTCTTTCCATTTGACCATCGGTCTGAGGGTGGTAAGCGGTGGTAAAATTCAATTTAGTGCCCATTCCTCCAAATAACCCCTTCCAAAAGGCTGTTGTAAACTTAGCATCCCTATCCGACACAATCACCTTAGGAACTCCATGGAGCCTTAATATCTCCTTCAGAAACACATTCGCTACTTGAGCTGTTCCAAAGGTAGATTTCACTGGTATAAAGTGAGCAGCTTTGGTTAAAGTGTCTACTACTACCATTATAGAATCATGCTGGTATTTGGTTTTGGGTAATCCTGTAATGAAGTCCATGGAAACGATGACCCACTTCCATTCTGCAATGGGCAAAGGGTTCAGAATGCCGGCAGGATGCTGATGTTCCACCTTAACTAATTGACATTCCATGCATCTACTTAAATAGTCTGCCACCTCTCTCTTCATTCCTGGCCAGAACAACTTCTTTTTCAGTGCTGTTAACATTTTCTGATACCCTGGGTGTCCTGCATAAGGTTGTTTGTGATACTCATCCAGAATTTCTCTTTCTAGAGACTCTACATTGGGAATATACAACATGTTCTTATAACAAATCAACCCTTTTTGGTTTTGGGAAAAATCAGTTTTCTCCTTTTTCTGTAGTTTTACCAGAAGTGTTTCATAATTTGGGTCTTGATTTGCTGCCTTATTCACCAATTCTTCTACATCTATCTGAGCACTACTTCCAATATTATTGATATGCTGACAAGCATTTCTGCTCAATGCATCAGCAACTTTATTCTCCTTCCCTCTAATATGTTTTATATCCATGTCAAACTCACTTAAAAAGGACAAACATCTAGCTTGTCTAGCATTCAATTTAGTTTGAGAAAAGAAATATTTGAGACTAATATGATCAGTCATCAATGTAAATCTTTTTCCAAGAAGATAGTGTCGCCACATTTTCAAAGCATGAATAACAGCTGCTAACTCTAAATCATAGGCACTATAATTATATTCATGTATCTTCAATTTCCTGGATTCGTAAGCAATCACAAAATTTTCCTGCAACAGAACTCCTCCCAATCCTTCTCTACATGCATCCGTACATACCACAAATTCCTTATCAGGATCTGCAATCTTCAGTATAGGGGCTGTGGTAAGTTTCAGCTTTAATTGGTCAAAACTGTTTTGGAATTTTTCAGTCCATTCAAACTTGACACCTTTCCTCTGTAAGGAAGTGATGGGATGTGCTATGGCAGAAAATCTCTCCACGAATCTGCGATAATAGCCGGCAATCCCCATGAATGATCTAATTGCTGAAACATCAGAGGGTACTGGCCATTCTTTTATAGCCTTTATCTTTTCCGGATCAACAACAAGGCCTTGTTCAGAAATAATATGACCCAAGTATTGGATCTTGTCCTTATAGAACTCACATTTGCTAAATTTAGCGTATAGTTGATTTTCCTTTAGAGTTTGCAGCACTATCCTCGGGTGTTCTTTGTGTTCCTCTTCACTGTTTGAGTAAACTAAAATATCATCTATGAACACAAGGACAAATTTATCCAAATACTTGTTTAACACACTGTTCATTAGGCACATGAATGTGGCAGGGGCATTTGTCAAACCAAAAGGTAGAACTACAAATTCGTAGTGGCCATACCTGGTTCTAAAGGATGTTTTGCTGATGTCTTCCTCTTTAATTCTGAGCTGGTGGTAACCAGTTCTTAAGTCAATTTTTGAGAATACTGAAGCTCCTCTCACCTGATCAAAAAGATCATCAATTATAGGCAAAGGATATCTATTTTTAATGGTCAACTTATTCATTTGCCTATAATCAATGCACATCCTGAAAGTTCCATCTTTCTTTTTCACGAACAGCACTGGTGCTCCCCAAGGAGACACACTTGGTCTGATGTACCCTTTGTCTAGCAGTTCTTGCAGTTGCATTTTCAATTCTATAAGTTCAGGAGGACTCATTCGATAAGGTGCTCGTGAAACAGGTGTTTCTCCTGGCACGAGATCGATTGAGAAGTCAATCTCTCTTTTGGGGGGAAGATGAGGGATTTCCTTTGGAAAAACTTCCTTGACTTCTCTTATTACTGGTACAGTATCCAGTATTTCTTCTTTAGTTTTCTGTTCTGTGTCTTCCACATGCACTGCATAAACCTGATATCCTTTTCTAGCTGTTCTTTGTAATTGCAATGCTGAAATTTGTCTGACAGAAATTGGTTTTGGTTTCCCTTTGAGAATAAAAATTTTCCCTTCCTCATCTATACAATGCAAGGTCTTATCCCAGAAATTCATCAAAGCTTTCTTCTTTTCCAGCCAGTCCATTCCTATCAATAGATCATATGACCCTAAAGGTAGAATGTTCAGATTCACTTCTGTTCGAAACTCATTTAATTGGATTTCTGTTCTGGGCAGTTTATGTGTTACCTTTCTTTTTGTTCCAGTGGCCAGCTGTACCAACCATGACTGTTGAAATTTTTTATTTTTTAAGTTACATTTTTCTACAATATTTGGTCTAATGTAACTCAAAGAAGCACCTGGATCAATCAGAACAGAAACAGGTAGGTCAGAAATCTTACCCTCCATTTCCACCATGGTTGCTTGATGATCTGCTTGCCGATTTTCTAGGGATGCACTGATAGTTGGTATGTTTCTGGCTATATCATTTACTGTTGTCACTTTCCGATCCCTCATTAGCATATGAACATTTATATGGGGGAAGTCCCTCAAAAGATGGGGTTCTCCACAGCCCCAAAATTTCAAGGGCTCCTTCATTCTGACTATTCCCTCCTTTTTACTGTCTCCCTCTATTGGTTTCGATGCCACTTGAGACTGTGCAGTTTGACTTTCTTTGGGTTTTCTAAATCTTTTCCGCTGATGATCTCTGCCAAAATTCTTCAAATAAGCTGGTTTCGGTTTTCTCCCTTTGAATTCATTCTTACTTACCCAACTTTTTCCTTGATCAGTTTTTCCTTTGAACTGTTGGTAACACAATCTAGCCTTTCTAACAGCTTCGTCCATTCTTTTTGGGCTTTCAAACTCAATTTTCTCTTTGTATACCATAGGCAAACAATTCAGAAACCTCTGTACCTTTGCCTTTTCTTCCCTTATGTAAGGTACATATCTTAATAGATTGGTAAATTTAGTAACAAACTCATCGATAATGAGCTGTCCCAATCTAAGCTCATGAAATTCTTTTGCCTTGTCATCATAGTACCGTTCATTCAAGTAGCGATTCTTGAATTTAGCCTAGAAATCTTCCCAAGTAACTGTCTTTTCATCTATGGCATGCACCATCTTTGTCTCCTCCCACCACAAGGTAGCCTTACCTTGTAGCTGGTAGACAGCTAATCTGGCCTTCAGATTGCTTTCATATTCATAAACCTGGAAATACTTAATCATATTCAGCAACCAGGCTTCAGCATCCTCCTCCTTTTCCCCATCATAGGAGGGAGGTTTGATTTTCCGGAATTCCCCTTGTAATTCCTTTTTCTGCTTATTCCGATGTCGAATAGCATCTTCCTCATCAGATTCATCAGTTTTCCTCTTCCCGGAACCTTCGCCTTCTTGGCTGTTCCGTGAGGTTAACTCCCTGATGAGCTTCTCCTGCTCCTCACTGGCTAATGACAATCTGTCATTCTGGCTTTTTATCTCAGCCAATTCTTGTTGCAAATTTCGCAACATAGCCATCATGGCCGCATTGGGATCTGGCTCACCACGCAGATCTACATTAATTTCACCACCTTCTTCCATTATATCACCTCACTGTACACTACATAGCACAGGTCAGTGAACAGAAAAAACAAAACAACAAAAAACAAAACTTTTGCTACAGCAATAAAATTACAAAGTGAGTACACAGCAATCATGAGCACAAAGTCACCAGCCCAGTTTTATAACTTGGGCTCTCATACCATTTGTCACACCTCCAATTTCACCCAAAAAAAAATTTTCCTTTGCGAATGCAAGCTTGTGAGCATAGGGTTATTATGACATATCAATCCTTTCACTATGATCATTCTCATTTCATCATGTTGCAATAATACCCTCTATCACTATCTCTCGTCTTATGTTAGTTTTATTATAATTAGGGAGATGATTTATACGAACCTAACATTTACATAGGTCTCGTATAGCCATTCTCCTTTAGCTTAATGGACATTGATTCCATTTATGAAATTATTGAACTCACACATAACCCATATGGACTATGAACATATGTTATATAAATTTCATTGTATGCGTTGTTGCCCTAAGGCATTGTTGACTTATCAAATAGCCATCGTTACGTCGTTATATATATGGTTATAGCCTTGTCATAAATTTGAAATACATTTTATTATGAATGGACTTTCCTCATGCGTTTGGTATTATCATGTACATGCGCTTGGGTTGATATGATCACTCACCCTGGTACCTCAGACTTTAAATCAATTTAATAGATAGTACTGGCATGGGTATTACTCTGCACGTAGAGCGCATTATCACTCCAGCTTGGGTTTCTCTGGGCCTCGTCATGGTGGAATTTTTATCCACGTCAGGCGTTGTGCTAACTAAATGCGTGTTGTATGGTTTTATGCCCTTGCATTGGCTGACGTGGTGAGTCCACGTCACTGGCATACTCAGCATACGTGGTGATCAACACCCACGCAGATACTGGCACAGGACATATAGAATTCAATTCGCATCTGCATCCATAAATTTTGATACGACGGTATTAACTCTCCCAGGCTACCCCTCGATTCATGGATTAACTGTTACGATGCTGCCAATTGGACGATGGCGATCGTTTTCAGCTAGGGTTCATGTGGTTTAACGAAGGCTTATATAAGTTCAGAGTGTGGAGTTTAGTCAGTTTCTACGCTCATCAGTTGCAGGCCTCCTCCACGTCTACACCATTCCACTTTTGCCGAGGGTTTCGGCTCTCCATTGTAGAGAGAAGGTATGGCGCCTCTCGTTCTTGAATACGCGGTCAGGTAATTACCCCACACACATCTCAATTCTATTGCAGGCGTGAATGTTTATTGCTCTGAATATATATATATACATTGAATGATCAGTAAGGTGAATGCGTCTGGTTTGTTTTTCAATGTTCAAGGTCGCCGTTCAGTGCATGGCGTAGTTGGTTTCTAATTTCAGAGTTAACGTCGACCCTTCTCTGGTTATATTTAAATTTCGACTGATTTGTGCTATACCTCTTGAGTAGCCTGCGTCACTTCTCCTCAGGCGGACGCCTCCTGTTCCATGGAGCTATATGAGGTATGTTATTTATTCGTGCCATTTCAGCATATAATTATTGATTTCGTCGTGTTATTCTTGAGGGTAATCTATGTTAATCCCTCTCTGTGTAATGTTTGATGACAGGGCTCGACGCGTCTGAGGGTTTGCATTCCACAGGTAATAGTTTTAATACCGAGCTTATTTTATTTATACGCTTATTTCTCTACGATGGCGCAATGACTAACTTGCGTTTTGGGTCGTTTTTGTCTTCTACAGGTAAATCCAGAGGACTCCTGGGTACTTATGACAGTAGAGAGTGACCCTTTCAATCGTGTGGACACTAACATCGGTCTCTTGGCCCTCCAGGTCGGTATACGTATGGGGTTTCTTCTCCTCTCCTAATGCGTTGTCTCGTGAGCGTCGAACCAGTGATTCTCTTGTGATGTTGCGCAAGGTTGCATACGGAACGAGACTCACTTTCCGAGTCAGGGTTTTCGTTTCTTCTTGTTAGCGTCGTCATCCTTGAATGGCGCTTGTCTAAATTCGTTCTGTTGAGATGGGGTTGTGATTTATGTACCTCAGCCTAATAGGCTCAGTATGTCTTTTGAAAATTTTGGGACCATTATATACTCCCTATTGTCTTAGGTCGATTTTAATATACTCTGCCACAATTTTAAACGTACAGGGACTGTATGAATAATGCAAATGATTTCATACCATGGCATTTGGGTTTGTTTAATTTTCTCATCTGAACCTTATTTTGTTTTCCGGAAATGATACTGACATTCCAGATTTCCTAATTGCATACATCAGGATTTACAAGTAGTTATATATGATATTTATCTATTCTTCTGATGTACTTTGTTCACTCTTTTCTGTGGAAAATCAACACTTTGGTATTTATATCATAAGTACAGTTGCCTCTGCTCCTGGTTACACTGAACTGGTTTTATACCTATCTGTCTAGACATATGAAAAGCTTGCTGGACATTTATGAGACCATTCTTATTTATCAATAAATGATTAATATGTATGAAAGTCTAGAATTTATATTTTCTCATTTTTCAAAGGTATGCAAGCATCATTATGTTCTCCAGTTTCTTCTCATTTTCTTGTAATTATTTACAACTCGTATCTACTTATGTATATGATGATAGTTGGATTCTGAAGAGCTGGTAATGGGATGTGAACACTTTTCACTTCCCTCATAGTCAAGGGAATGTTGGTTAAATAAATGCTACTGTGTATAATGTTGCAATTTATTTACTTCTTACTCCTATGCTTCTCAACTGCTTAGTCATAGGTTCTGCACTCTATGTATTCATTCTCAGTACTATGATATTAGAATAGTTCCATGAGACCATTGTCTGGTCTTTTTCCTATGTATTTGTTTATGAATATCTACTACTTTGCTTCACTAGAGTAAGAGCTTATGGACTCCCTTGTTGTCTAAGATCATTTGATTTCCTGGAATTATAATGGAGTGTTTAGCTGAACCTGAGGTCAGTCTATTGAGTCTCTCCCTCTGTTCTTTCATAGACAGTATACGTTGTAACTCATATCCTGCTATTGTTTTGGTGTACTACAGTTAATTCCATTTCTAGCTATGATAGCTTTACTAAAAATTATGCTTAGAAATAGAAGCAGATTAAACACAATTACACAGTGTTTCCTGAAGGAACAAGGTTTCCTCAGATTTAGACACACCTGGGGGTTAAACATTCTGTGGAATTCCACCGTACAGGATGTTCCTCTACAACTATACAGAATGATCAGGTTAGTACCTGGTGATTACATTCTGTTAAATGTAGACTAATAATATGATCTAACTCAGAAATAAATTTTGTTTTTTATATGTAGCCAATTCATACTATAACAAACAATAAGACAAATTTTCTCAGAGACATACCACTTATGCAGTAGACCAACCTCCCAAACTTAGAGTTCTTCTGTCTCCCAGAACTCACCCCCGAGCTGAGTTCACCTCCTATAGCAGATTAACCTCTAATATGTACAAGAGCAGCTTATTTAAGCTATTGTTCCCCAAAGCATGTTTCTAATTCTGCGTCCAGAATCTCAGGATGCTTTTCTTCCTATTTGCCTAGGCTTCCCACTTAGGGATTCTTTAAAGCTGTTTTGTGCTTTTCCTCAGCTTTTCCAGCTTTTTACCTCTTCCCAACTACTTTCCTCATCATTGGGGAAATTCAGATTTTTCCTCAAAAATCTAAATTTAAAACTTACTATCTTCCAAGGATTTTTTTGAAAGATTGTGGGGAAATATTTTCCTCATCCATCCTCACAGATTTAGAAAGTGATCTCATCATCTCATTTTTGGTCAATTTGCACCACAATAATTTATTCATTTCCTCAATTAAATGTTTAATTACATTCACAAAATAATTATCCTTTGGGGTCCACTCCCCTTAGGATGTAAAGTTCAAGTATCTAACTTTAAAATGCAATCACATGAATTGGGGGTGTTACAAATAAACCATAGTCTATGGTCCCTATAATATACCTTAAGATTATTTTTCCAACCTCCCAATGAGTAATCTTTGGTGACTGCATAAAATTGTAGACAAAACTTGTTGCAAACATAATATCAGGTCTAGTTGCAGTGAGATACAACAAACTACCAACTAGACTTTTATATAATGTGGGATCAACAGGTGGTGCTACATCTTTTTTGCTGAGTTTGGTACCTTGAGAAATTGGTGTATCAACTGATTCACAATTAGTAATTTTGAACTTTTGGATGATGTCAATGGATTATTTTTGTTTTCCAAAAAAATTTCCATTAGCAGATTGGTGAATTTCAATGCCTAAGAAATATTTCATGACTCCTAGATCTGTAATTTGAAACTTTGTTCGCACTATTGTTTTGAAATATTATAACATCATATTTCCTATATAAAGGAGATCATCTACATAAAGTCATATAATAAGAATTTTACCTTCATGATATTTGGTATACAAAGTGGGTTCATGGATGCTTCTAGAAAAACCACTTTTTGTGAGATAGGTGTCGATGCGACTGTACCCAGCTCTTGGATATTGTTTCGAACCATACAAAGATTTCTTCAATATATATAATTTAAGCTCCTATCCTGGCACTTCAAAACCAAGAGGATACTTTATATAAAAATCTTCCCGCAATATACCATTTAGGAAGGCAAATTTTACATCAAGTTGATATACTTTCCATTTTTGTTGAGTTGTTGTTGAGAAAATTCCTCTAACAGTGTCTAACCTTTATACTCGAGTAAATGTTTCATTATAGTCGACACCAAAATTTTGTAAGAATAATTTGGCAACCATCCTTGCCTTATGCCTCTCAATTTTTCCTTTTTTCATTTAGCTTGGTCTTATATACCAATTTTACACCAATTCTGGTTTTGTCTCTTGGGATATAAGTTAATTCCCAAGTCTGGTTCTTCTCTATGGCAGAAATTTCTTGGTTCATTTCATCAACCTAATGATTTTCTTTAACTACTTCTTCAAAATGGGTCGGTTGAGTTGAAATAATTGAAAACATATTCTGCTGGTCAAATTCATGCTCTTGTTCATATATTTCTCTGATGCTTCTTGTTTTTTTTCCCTCTTCTGAAGATGTTTGAACACTGGCTGAATCACTGCTTGACCATGTTCCATTTTCAGAATATTCAGGTTGTTCTTGAAACTATAATCTTGGTGGTTGTGGTGGATAAAAATACTAATTTGCAATTTCATCAACATGATCACACCAAGATTTATTTTTGAAAAATTTGGCATCTCTGCTTAAAATGAACATTTTGGTAACTGGATTATAAAGTTTGTAGGCCTCTGACTGCTCACTATAGCCTACGAATATGCATTTTTCACTCCTATCATCAGGCTTTTTTCTTAGTTTCTTAGGAACATGTGAAAATACTACTAATCCAAAAGTTCTAAAGTGTGATACATATACCCTATTACCGTCCCATGCTTATTAAGGTATTGTATCTTGTAGAATAGATGTTGGTGATATGTTGAGAACATACATTGTTGTCGACATTTCTTTGGTCCAATAGTTATTTGATAGCTTCTGCTCACGTAGAATACATGTCGCGATGTTCACGATCGACTGGTTTTTCTTTCTACTACTCCATTCTGTTGTGGAGTATATCTTGTAGTGTTCTTCATTATGATTCCTTATTTTTCACAAAATATTTTGAATTCATTGGAGCTATACTCTCCTCATTTGTTTGATCTGAGTAATTTCAAGAGTTTTCCACTCTTCTTTTCTCCTTCTGCTTTGAACTCTTTAAATCTGGAGAAGGTATCTGATTTTTTTTTTTAAATACGCCCATATCTTCCTACTATAATCATCAATAAATGTCAGAAAATAGAAACTTCCACCAATGGAATGTGTCTGCATTAGGCCACATATATCTATATGGAAAAGTGCTAGAGGCTCTTTCACTCTAGAGGAAGATGTGGGAAAACTATCTCTTTTATGCTTGGATAGAGAACAAATTTCACAATTTCACTTTTTTTCACTCATAGAAGGAATTCCAATGACTACAGAATTATTTTGAAACAGGCTAAGACTCTTGATTGGGATATGGCCATACCTAGAATGCCATATATGTGTCTCATATATTCTTGATACATTGTGGAGTAATGAATGTGAGGTATTTCGACTTCTAAGAGTCAATGGAAACATCCTATTCTTGGTATTTTCGATTTCTGCAACTGGTCTTATTTTGGAAGGTTTATCATAGATATAGCATGTGTTCTTTTGAAATAATACCTCATAATCATGCTCCATTAATTTTCCTACACTAAGGAGGTTATGTTTCAGAAGTGGAACATATTAAACATCAGGGATATATTTGTGTTGATTATGTTTAGTAAGAATACAGACAATACCTTTCCCTTCAACTTTAATACATGAGCGATCTCCAAGTGTAATCTCTAAATCTATTAACACATCAAGAGTAGAAAGAAGGTTCTTGTTACATGTCATGCGATTGCCACATCCACTGTCCCAGAATCAAAGATATTCACTCTGTCTGTCTTTAGTAAGATGGCATGGACGAAACATCATTTGAGAGGATTCTCCTTCATTGTTGGAGAGATGGACAATGCCTCTTTGCTGATCTGATTGTTTCTTTCTTAGTCGTGTTCATAATACCCAAACTTCTTGCAATAGTAACATTCGACATTGGATGTGTTCCATGATTTTCCTCTGTGGTTTTGGTTTTGTGGAGGTCTCCACTGCTCTATTGCATGGTGATAATGTGATCTGCCACTATTTCGACCTCTGCCTCTGTCTCTTCCAAGTGAGTGTTGTGTTTTGAAAACTTGTTCTGTGGAGTCTTCTGCCAAGTTAAGTCTTGTTTCATGTGGCAGAATTGATCCAGTCAATAATTCTATTGAGAAAGTTGTAAAATATTTGGATTCCAAAATGGAAATTACATGCATGTCATATTTCTTGGGTAGGTTTTGAAGGACTCTTTTAGCAATTTTCTGACATGTAATGGTTTCGCCAATTAGTTTGATATGATTGACTATTCCCGTGACTCTAGTCATGAATTGATCCCCATTCTTGATGTGAGTCATATTTATGATTTCGAACTGAGTTATCAATGTTTGCAATTTAACTGCCTTCACTATATCATTTCCTTGATATACAACTTTCAAAATATCCCAACATTCTTTTGTTGTTGATGCATCATTTATCTTGTTAAATATAGAGCCATCGACTGAGTTTTGTATCCAACGTTTGGCTTTGTTATCTTTCTTTCTAAGTTCAAGAGATGCATTCCTCTGATTATTGGTCATGGTCACCCCTGTTTCTTGGTTCGGATCTACATATGCAGTCTGAAGTAGATCTGTAACAATGCCTCCATGCTAGTCATGCTTGAAAGGTTTTACCAGATCGGCCCTAGTATCTGACTCAAAAGTACGTTGATCAGCTCTAGTATCTAGTTGAAACTAGCGCTCACTAGCACAATTATCTACCTCAAACCAGCGTTGATGGCTCATCGGCATGTCAGTTCCTTTAGAAAGAGAGCTTATTAAAAAAACAGTTAAAAAAAAAAAGAAAAAAAAAAAGAACTTCACTCAACTATTAGGGACTTCTCCTCTGCTCGTTCCTTGTTATTATTTTTCCTTTGGATATCTGCACCTCAATAGTATTCAAATACTTCGCTCGTGGCTTCGATCTCTGTTGCTCTGAAGGAGTTTTACACATGCTAAAATCTGATACCATGACAAAAAATGAAAGTGAAAAAATGGAGCTTCTCAATATTCAAAAATAGTTAAATAGATTACATTGTAAACATCAATAATAAATGACCGGAGTAGAACTAGAATAAATTAAAATAAAATTGAACTATCCACGACACTTCTAGCTAACAAGAAAATTAAATGTAATGACAGCTAACACAAAGTAAGATTAATATCTCAACAGAAATGTAGGGTATTTAAATACCATAAATACTAAATAACAACTTAGCAGCGTAGATTACTCATTGGAGTATATACAAACATATTCATTTTTGTAAAACAAAGAGTAATAAGTAACAATCGATATGCCGGAGTATTTTGTCCCAAAGCCCTTACTGTTAGCAAAAACAAAAATGGCATACATTGTACGTTGTGTAAACATAAAAATCATTATTAATATGAAAACGAATAAGTATGAAATGGCATGATGTCTTACCTAGTAATCTCAAAGACTCAAAATTGAAATAGAACAAAGGTGACGTGCACTGAGGAACACAATAAACTATGATGTTTGACAAGTCGTAGTGTCTCTCAAGTCATTTCTGCCGAAAAACTTGGAAGAATGGAAGTAACTATTCTAGAGTAAAACGATTCCGACCGAACCAAGAATACACATACATCATATTAACAAGTTGATAACTAGGATTTAAACTCTAGAAAATATTTAATCCAAGAAAGCAATGATTAAGATAGAAAATACAAGAATATAATTTTCTCCTTACTATCGAAAGCCACCTCTAGCGTGCAACAATAGAAAGGTCTAAGTGAATTTGTTTACGGAATTAGCCCTTAAACTAATAAATCATTTGAATAACGCAAAGGGTTTATAAGAAATGTTGAATAGTGACAAGAGCATAAATGTAATCTAAACTTTTCTGGCTGATGTCGTGTCTGAAACCTTAGGGTTTCATCGTCACAAAGTTACACCAAAGAAAAGAAACCCTAACTTAAACTAAACAGAAAGTGGTAGGCCGATAGTGGCTCAGAAACCTTTCATAATGAAAAATCATCTTGGACCTGTAACAAAAAATGAAACATGCAAGCGGAGTTGTCTGAAAATAACATGGAGATGTATTGATGTGTCCATCTCTGAACCCCAAAGGTGAAATTTCCAACTGGTACTTGCAATAAAAATACACAATGAAGAACCTTAGGGATTAGGTAAGACTGCTCTCCGTCAGGAAAAAACCCTTAAAAGAAAATAGGGGCAGGTAAGATAGTCATCTACGTGAGGAAATGTTGGGTAGTTTTGGCCTTGCACAACCTATCAATTTCATAGAGTTAAAACATACTGAGCCAAATCAAACGAAAATAGAACAACCGAAGAATAAAATTTATTTAACAATTTCCTCACATTGGTAGAAGCTTGGAATTCAAGTAAGAAAGGAATCCTAACTCGTGTGAAGCTGTGTGAACCTTACTCACTCTTAAATGAAGAAAGTAAGGCTATACGAGATGGGTAAAAATAGAACAATCAGATAACCAAAGAAAAGAATAAAGTTAACCATGAACACTTATGGTATGGGAATATAGCGACGCCATACTTGGTAGAGCGAGTAAAACGGAAAAATATAACTGTTGTCGTCAGTGGGATTTGACTAATTTGACTAACCGTAGTTCGATCAAAACCCTACTCATTCTCAACTTTAGATCACTTCTCGGATCTCAAGGGAAGGACGAGCCACCACGTGGGACAGATCCATACAACATCTTGAAATGTCTTCTCGATGTGATTATTGGTAACGAGGGTTGATAACTAAGGTGCCGTAAGCAGTAAGATTTATACAGTCAGATGAAAATTAAACGTTATTAAAGGTTTTACTACCTATAAACCATGCCACCCTTAACATTAATCGAGGTAACTTAATTAATATGTTTTTGAAAAATACATGCCTTGGCAATAAACGGTAGTTTGTAAATTATGCATGTGATAGATGACAAGACGGTTGTAAAAGTCCATAAGTTACATTTACATTGTTATGATTAATAATTATAAAAAGGAAAATTGTTGCTAAGGTAACGAGGGAGGGTATATTATTATTATTATTATTATTATTAACTTATATCAATACAATTAGTAGTAATTAATTAATATTATTACCATTATTATTAATAATATTATTTATAAATATTGTTATTTTGATTATTAATTAAATTTAATAATCTTATCAATTAATTAATATAGATAATAATCATATATATATATATTCATGGTAAATCCTATAATGAAATTAATTAATTTTATTTCATATTAAATAATACGATTAAAATAGTTCCGGATGTGGATGATTATTTGGGTTAAGGGGCCTCAAGGCCTAGTTCGGGTCCCAAGGCGGCTCACCTGGGGTGGCCACATGGCCCCCCATGGTGCCTTTAATGCTGCTTTCATTAAACCTCGGCGTTGGGCATTTAATCCTCCTCGCTGTCACTTGCTCTGCCCTGCTTAGCGCATCAGATATCAAATGGAGCATTACAGCTCGAACTTTCTCGATTGTTTTGATGCTGCCCACCGCCCTCTGTCGCCTCTGAGCTCTCACTGCCCGGGTGGCTGTGCTACAAGTGGGGAACGAACTGCAACAGGACGCCGGTGCTCTCTTCATTGCTGCTTGGAAACAATTCCCGGCTACCATTACTCGAATAGTAATTTCTGCCCTGTTATGTTCAATTTTCAAACTTCTCCTGTTTTTGTTGGTCAATTTAATCCTACTCTTGCAGCTCCATCTGGTGTCTGGTCGGATTCTCCTCAGAATTCCACCATGCCTAGGCTCAGGCAGAGAATGACTTGCAGGAGAGGTGCCTCTCGAGGCAGATCCATGAGTGAACATCCCCCTAGCTCCAGTGTCGACTTTTCCATGGAGCCTTCAGAAAGGCGTCCCGCTCAATTCTTTATTGACCCTTCTGGTCGTCTCCATGACCGCTATGCCTCTGCGCCTCCTCAGTCCATGCCGCTGCCTCGCGCTCCTGCTATGCCATCTCTGTCTTCGCCCCCGCTTCAGGCTTCAGCTTCCCCTCCTCGCCCTGCCAGTCATTATCTCAGGCAATCCACGCAACGAGCTGAGTTGCGCTTCGATTGCGCCTTTAACCGCCCATCCATCACTGCCCTTATCACGATTACCCTTTGCGAAGAAACCACCCTCCCTCCTGCCCCGCCTCCTGACCCCTTGCAGACTCCTTCTGTGCCCGCCTTCGACCCTCCTTCCGGTCCTGAACCTGTTCCGTTCATGCACTCTCTCGGAGTCCCATATGCTCCCGTCCCTGCTGCTTCGGGACCTTCTCACTTGTAGATGGATGCAGGACTATCAGGCGAAGACGATGACAAGATTGCTGAAGCACAACCGGAAGAACAGTATGGCTGCAGAATTGTGGAAGAGCAACCTGCTTCAGACTAAGTGCTCTCCCTCTTCCAAGACCAGTTTTCATTATGAACTCTGCTCTAGATTTTTTGCAAAGTTTTTGTTTCTAATGATCACTCATAGCAGACACAGCTGCATGCATATTTTGTTTTTTTCTAGCTTCGTTATGTTGAATGTAAATGACTCTTCGCCGGTTTTCCAGTTCATGGGCGGTGTAATCACTTTCAAAAGAACTGGTTTCCCGCTAATGGGCAGTTCCATAGTTAGACAGAACGTGGATATCAAGCCCGGTTTCAGGCTTCCTCAAATGAGCCGTGGCAGTTTTGTAATATTACAGTTTTGTAATATTATGTTAATAATAGAAATAGCGCAATTTAGAAAAGAAAAAAAAAAATACGATTAAAATAGTGAATATTTTCATGTTATAGAAATGATTTTTTTTTATTTTTAAATTTAAAATGAAGTTATTTAATTTTAATTAATTCATTATAATAAAATTTAAAAAATTATACTTTACCCTAAATTTAAAAGTTTTTTATATTAATTTATATTTATTATAAAAATAAACACAATATAAAAAAAAATGATCTGAAATATGTCCCTTCAATTTAAAAACTGAAAAAACATCTCCATACAATAATATCATACCATATTGATATATTAAAACAGCTTGTTACCGCTCAAACATAAGGCGTTCTAACTTCATTGCATGTTAGGATCAGGGAGTGAGAGCTAATTTCATTGCATTGGAGGGTGAGGGAGTCGAAGCTAATCTCCTACGACAAACTATTGGATGAGAGTGAGTCTCGACCTCTAACTAGTGGGGTAGGAAAACTTTCAAATGTTTTTTTTTTTATTATTAATTTTTCCAAGAACCCGACTCCGACTTTGATAATGATAGTTTCCTTTTTCAGGGTTAAATTTTGAAATTCTTCCACTCCTGCACTTCATTTGAAAGCTAAATAATACAAGGGAATGAAAGTATCGCTCTCACTTGAAACATATTGTCAACCTGCATTACTTATATTAGTAGGGTCGGGGACTCAGAGAGAATTTGCTCCGACAAACTATAATATGAGATTGACTCTGTTAGGTCTGAAATTTTGACCAAATCAAATATAAGTAGTATGTTTCAGAATTTGGTTCTTATTATTTCACACTTATATATTCACTCTTCAAATTCAAGTTATTAATATGGTTATAAACTTTTTAATTTTACAAATCTGACTTGTAAAATTCTATATATATTAGAGTTATTTTAAAGAATTTTTCCATCAAATTTTAAAAACTCTTCTTATGTTTTTTGCTTTATTTATTTTTTATTCCTCTCAATAGAATAATTTAATTTCCTAAATTAATAAATAATAAGATTATAATAGTAAATATTTACAGACTATAATTTTTTTAATTTAAATTGAAGTTATCATATTTTAACTTATTAATTAGTATTATTAATAATAATTAATAAATTTTACTTATTAATAATAATTAATAAAATTCTGAATATTTTTAACTTATTAATTATAATAAATATTTTCTTACTAAGGAAATTGATTTATTTTTTAATTGAAAATAAAGTTCTCCGATTTTGACGTATTGATTACCATTAAATTAGTTAATTTACACTTTATACTAATATGCTTTATATTTATTTATATGTATTATAAAAGTTAACACGAGATAACAAAATTTCTATCTATAATATTTATGTCACAATCACTCATACACTTACATGTATATAAAAAAAAATTCTTTTACTTTACTAGAACAGTAAAATTAACTAGTTAAAAACTCTAGAAGCGTTTTGGTAACAAAACATGTTAACTACCACTTAACCATAATATTTCCTTTGATATAACTTTGTATCTATCTCGTACTGAATTAAAACTGTTTATCGTTCCACAGATCTGACGGGGATTATTACTTCAGTACTTAATCATTACATAAGCATACGTTTTGAATTTTATTCCTTTGAAAGTTGAAATTATTCCTTGGCATATAATGTGTGTATATAGACTACCGTGAGGCTAGCTCTTACAGGAAATAAATGTTATGGTATGCATTGTGGTATGAATTTTAATTTCGCCTGTCGCTGGACTTCACTCGTTTCACAACTTGGATCTCGACAATCCATAAACTCTTAATTATCCAGTCCTACGAGGCTACAGGCCTTGCCACCTGTAGCGCTCCTCGTTATCCAAGGCTGGCATCTCGACTTCTCTGCGCTGGATGTACAGGTGAGTTAACTCCACTGACAGGTGTAATCAAGGTTTTTCGATAATTGTGAGGGTAAACATTCGCGGGAAGAAAAACATAGGCTCTTTGTGCTATCTTCGTTTTTTCGCTGTTGCAGGCAGGGTTTTTTCGTTCTGCAAGAGATGCCTAGTCGAGGTATGCCAACTCGACCTGTAATATTGTTTTGTTTCTGAGTAATTATGCTGTGGTCTAGGTCCAAAAACGATCTTCTAAATGCTTGCCGGATTTGTTTCCTTCTCCACTGAGGAAGTCTCCAGGAGAATAGATGGCCATCCGTCGGCGAAACCCCAGGATGCCAAAGCTCAGACTTTCCAGACTCCGCTTGTGGACCAAATATCTACGTTTTCTTCGCGGAACACTGCCAAGTAAGGGGTCGGTTTTTTTTTTAATTTTCCAAATGCTTAGTTTAATTCCGCTAATGACCATTCCTGGCTCATCTTTTTGCTGCACTACCATATTTTTCTCACCCGTGCACTTACCTGCAGGTTTTTCAAACGGCCATGGTAGAAATCCTAGGTAAATTAACTAGACCGCCCTCGGGTTATACGCTCACTTTTCTGGTTCAGTCGGGAATACAAACCCTTCAAAACACTAACGCCCTGTTAACTGTGAAATGTGCAGGTTGGTTTAACCCTAGATTCCCTTCCTCAGGTCTGCATTACCAGCTGGCGTTTTCTAATTTACTTCCCAATTACATTTGCAGGTGCCAGGTTAGTAGAACTCTAGAGGCCGTGGCCCCATCGGTTAGAGTAGACCTTTAAAAAATGGCTACAGTGTAATTTTGTCCGGTGTTAACGTCAATAATTTATCTAGCTCGTTGAGCTTAGGATAAACCTATGCACAATTTTCTTAAGCATCATCTACAACTTGTTTTGAGGGATTGAACGCTTTGTCAGCTGGTATAAACAATTTTTATTTCATTCTGGTCGATATACACTATGACTGAGTTGTTCTATTATTCCAAACTCGTTTTAAAGAAGTATTGTCTCCAGACGAGTTTTACTTTTCTTTTCAACCCTAATTATGTATTAAATCAGACTGGTGTATTTGCAGATTCTGAGCTTCACTGCTCGTAAGGAATTTATGGGGCACTTTATTTCCTATTTCTTGTTCTTTAAATCTGATGCATACTGTGTAGTTAAATTCTTCTATGAGCTCTGGTTGTGCATAACTCTAAAATCTTCCATTTTTCTATTCTGCGAGGGAGAAAGTATGATAATGTATAAAGTTTTTATGGCACGTAGTAGGTTCTTAATTATACTGTACCGAAATAAAAATATATGTATGTGACTCTTTCGTTACTCCACAGACTCTACAAGCATTGTAGCTCTGAACATGAATTTGTCCGTGTTTTCTTCTTATGAAGGTAGTTTTGTCTGCAATATTATTATCAACAGATTGTTAAATGTTAAAAACACCACTGTTTTGGCTATTTTAATGAGGAAGGTGCTGGCTAGGAATTCTTCTAAGTTAATGGCGCCAGCCCATCAAATTAACGGCTGAGTATAGCGTTTTTAACTCACGGACAGGGGCAGGATGTGTTTCTCTAAACTACTCCAGCTCTGCAAGTTCTTTCTAAACCCTTCCCTCGGTTACAATTGTGTTTGTGAATCTTATTTTTAAAATAACGACTTACATTCATATGATTGGTTGCATGCAAACGCCGATGCTTTATATTCTCATGATTATGCAGTTAGGGTTTTGGTTTAATACTGCCATTGTTGACATGCAATACAAAATTTCTAGTTTTACAAGAACTCTTGACAAATCAAATTTCTCAGGGTTCTTTGTCATGTAGACAAATATACGAAATATTTAACTCCATTGATACAAAGTAGGTAAAATAACATTCAAGAACATTTTTCTAGAAAACAGTATTGCAGTTCTATTTTCTTTAAAAATTGGATTTAAACCAACCCGCTTTGCATTTCATAGTAAATGAATAAAACTTCAGCCTTTATGAGAATAATCTCTCATTCCATGGAAAATTTTTCAGTCCAGACAGTTAATAACCGCCTATCTTTTCCTTCACGCACATACACAGAACCTTTTTCATCTACTAAACCTGCTAACGGTAACATCTTGGTTCGTTTCACTAACAGTACAACATCCTTAAACATTCATAGAAGTCAAAGTAATAAACAGTCAATCTGTATACTTATCTGAACTGAAATAAACTCCTTTTTAAAATGTGGTCCTCCCAACCATCAAGCGAGGCAATGATGTCCTCTTCTTGCCCCCGAGCTCCAGAACTTGGACAGTGCCGTGGAAATCAGTGGTTAGCTTCCTTCTTCTGTGACCTCAGGATAACTAATCCAGTCTACAGACAGAAACTCTTGCTCATAAGGGTTGTAGAAGTCATTTCAACTGGTCCACTAACCAGCTCTAGAAATACTTCACCCTCAGCTAGCAATTGCACAGAACCCCTACCCTTCTTCTAGAATTCCTTTTATCCCAGAGGGCATATAACTGTTTTCCCAAATGTTTCCCAACCACTTCCTATTCCTAGAAACTTCACCCACAGTCTAAGAAGGTTACCTCTTTTTCCTTTTTATTTATTTTTTAACTTAATAACAAAATAATACTTTATGTCATGAATATTTTAAATTAAACTTTCCTTGTCCTGAATAATAAAAGAAAATAAAAGTAAAAACCAAAGAGAATAATTAAACTAATAGTCTTTTAACCAATTGTAACTAATTGTCTCTTAATGAGGGTGTCACAGCTTCCCCCCCTAGAAGCAACACCGTCCTCGGTGTTTTCAGCCCCTCTCTGGAAAGAGTTCGGGGTATGCGTCCTGCATAAATTTTTCTTCCTCCCAGGTAGCTTCATCTGGTCCAAAGTGCTTCCACTGCACTTTCACCTCAACGACTACTCTTTTGCAGAGTTCAATTTCCCTCCGATCAAGTATGCGTAAAGGCTCTACCAGGAATTCTCAGTCTGGTTCTACCCGAAAGGCACAGAAAAAATTCAAATAAGAACATTTAGAAATATTCAATCTACAAACTAAGATTATTTTATCCTTCTTCCTACCTGAATATTCTGCCAATGAATTACATGTTTCTCATCATGTATGTATCGCTTCAGTAAGGATACATGAAACACGTTATGTACCCGAATGTGACTGGGCAATTCCAATCTATAGGCTACTGGTCTGATTCTTTCCAATATTTGGAAAGGGCCACAGTACCAAGGAGCTAGCTTAGTACAAGAGGTCCACCTCATAGTGCTTCTTTTAGGCTTAATTCGTACATATATGTGGTCTCCTACCCCGAATTCTCGGTAGGATCTCTTCTGGTTTGCATAAACTTTTTGCCTATCTTGCGCAGCTTTCAAATTATGCCTTATTCGTTTTACCTTTTCCTCCGTTTAAGCCAACATTTCAGGTCCCAACAACAGTTTTGTTTCGGGGCTGCTCCAGTTTATAGGCATGCGACATTGCCGACCATATAATGCCTCAAAGGGGCTCATTTTCAGAGAATCCTGATACCCATTATTGTATGCAAATTCTACCAGGTGCAAGTAATCTTCCCACTTGGTGGGTTGTTGCATTACATACATTCGCAACATGTCTTCTAGAACCTGATTTACACGCTCTGTCTGCCCATCTGTTTGAGGATGGTAAGTAGTACTAAAGTGTATCTGGGTTCCTAGTCCAGAAAATAAAGTTTTCCAAAAAGCAGACGTAAAATTAACATCTCGGTCTGAAATCACAGTTTTGGGTATGCCATGCAACCTAAAAATCTCCTTCATAAATATATCCGCAATTTGTACTGTTTTATAGGTAGATTGCACAGGTATAAAATTGGCGGATTTACTTAGTCTGTCCACCACTACCATATTAGAATCATTCTGCTTCCTTGTTCGCGGTAACCCTGTGATGAAATCCAAAGAGATAACTTCCGACTTCCATTCAGGAATGGGTATAGGCTGCAATAACCCAGCAGTATGTTGATGCTCAGCTTTAACCTACTGACACTCTAAGCACTTGCTTATATATTCGGCAATGTCCTTACGCATTCCTAGCCAATAATAAACTTTCCTTACTGCTGTAAGCATCTTCTGATATCCCGGATGACCAGCGTAATTGTTGTGGTGAAATTCATTCAGGATTAATTCTTTAAGATTAGCGCGGTTAGGTACAAAGATCTTTCCATGAAAGGTCAAAGCCTGATCTTCACTCTCTCCAAACTCTGTTGCCTTGCCATGCTGTTTTTCATTCTTCATGTGCTACCATAGAAAGTTGTATTCTGGGTCTCTCTGAGCTTCTTCCTTCAACTGCTTCAACAATTGGCTTTCCAATTGGTTAAAATATAGAGCAAACAGACTGTGCACTTTCCGACTTAAGACATCAGCAACTCTATTTTCTTTTCCTTTGACATGCTGAATGTCCATGTCGAATTTGCTCAAAAATGCATTCCATCTCGCCTGTCTAGAGTTTAAATCTGCTTGCTTGAAATAGATAGTCAAGCTGCTATGATCTGTTTTCAACACAAATCTTTTACCCAGAAGATAATGCCTCCATACTCGGAGGGCGTGGACTACTGCCGTAAGCGCCAAATCACAAGCAGAATATTTCTGCTCATAATCCTTAAGTTTTCTTGACTCGTAAGCTACTACTTTTCCCTCTTGAGTTAATACTGCTCCAACTCCTTCTTTACTAGCATCCGTGCAGACTTCGTAGTCTTTTTCCGGGTCAGCTACCTTCAGTACTGGAGCTGTAGTTAGAAGCTGTTTTAGTTTTTTAAAGCTGTCTGTAGTCCATACACATGTGCATTGTCCCATCTTTCTTTTTAACAAAAAGGACTGGTGCGCCCCATGGTGACACACTTGGACGGATATAGCCCTTGTCTAGCAACTCTTGTAACTGTATTTTTAATTCTGTTAACTCTGGCACACTCATCCTGTACTGGGCTCTTGATACTGGTGAGGCACCCGACAGCAACTTAATAGTGAAATCAATATCCCTTTTGGGTGGTAGACCAGGAATTTCCTCTGGAAATACATCTAAAAATTCCTGCACCACAGGAATATCTTCCAGCATTGGGGCTTTTTCCTTGGAGTCTGTGTATCCTACTTGAATAGCATACAACTGGCACCCTTTTCTAATACACTTACCCAACTGAGATGCTGTTATTGGTCGTATTTGTATAGACTTTTTAACCCCTTGAACCACTTTCCGCATACCATCTTGTTTTCTAAATGTGATGGTCTTCTCCTTACAGTCTACCACTGTCCAATGTTTTTCCAGCCAATCCATACCTAACAACACATCGTACGATCCTAATGGTAAAATATTTAGATCTACCTCTATCTGTTGTTCTGCCACTTCCAGCACACAGTTAGGAATTTTTTTTGTTACCCTACGTTTCGCCCCAGTGGATAACTGTACCAGCCATGAGTTCCTAAATTTTTGTTCTTTTAATTTACATAACTCTACCAACTTAGGACTGATATAACTCAAACTTGCTCCAGGATCAACCAGAATTGAAACAGGTTTAGTTAGTAATGTACCTTCAAGTTTAATCATTGTAGGCTGAAAATCAGCCTGCCGATCTTCTAGCGCTGCATTGATACGATGTACGCTACGTGCCACGTCTCCTACTATAGATGCCTCCTGCAGATTTCCTACAGTTTCACTTTTGTTCCATCTGGGACAGTTCTTATAATAATGAGCTTCCACACAGCCCCAACACTATAAGGGAGGTTTAGAATTTTGTCCAAGCTCAGGTTTACTTGACGCTTCTGTGGGCTTCTCCTCAGCTGGCCACTTGATTCTTTGGTGGTTCTTCCCAAACTGTTTGCTGATTGTATTTCGTGCTGCATTCCTGAAGCTGCTGTTTTTACTGCCTTTAAAGGTAGAGTTACTTTTCTGCCCTTTCATCGGCTGCCAGCCTTTTCCCACATCACTCTTAGTTTTATTTTGCTGATAACACAACCGTGCTTTTCGGATAGCCTCATCCATAGTATGGGGGTTAAAGAATTCTATTCGTTCTCTCATATGAGCAGGTAGACTTCTTAAAAACCTCTGTACCTTGGCCTTTTGTTCTCGAAGATAAGGTACATATCGCAGCAGCGAAGTGAACTTTGTCACAAAATCATCTATCGTCATTTGTCCCAGCCGAAGATCATGAAATTCCTTTGCTTTGTCGTCATAAAATCTTTCTGTCGGGTATTTATCCTTAAAATACTACTGGAACAGTTCCCAGGTTATGTCGCATTCATCAATGATGCACACATTCTTCACTTCTTCCCACCACAGGGTGGCTTTTTCCCGTAATTGATATATGGCCAGTCTGGCCTTCAAATTGCTGCTGTATTCATAGACCTAGAAATATTTTTTTATATTTATTAACCAGGCTTCAGCCGCCTCTTCAGCCTCACCATCAAATGTTGGTGGTTTAATCTTACGAAATTCTCCCTGCAGTTCCATTTTTTTCCTTTTTGAATCTTGCTGGCCGGACAGATTTCCTGACTCTGCCTCATTATAATTCCTATTTTTACTCCTCTGGGAGAGGCTCCTTTCAGTTCTGTCATCGGCATTATTCTGAGTCTGCTGGTCCTCTGGCTCTATAGTTAATTCTTTTTCAGCACTAGGGTATTTCATCCCCTGATTCTGCTTATCTGACAAAATTTTCAGGATCTTCTCTTGATCCTGTAACAACCTCTCATTGTCCCTTCGAACTCGTATCATTTCCTCTTGAAGTTGCTGTACCGTACTTAACAGGAATGTAGTTTGATGCTGTTGTTCTTCAAGTAATCGGCTAGTCTTTTGGTGCTGCTCTACCGTCAACTGTACCCACATTTCTGGGTTCAAAAATGTAGGGGTTTGAGTCCCCTCAAGCTACAATTGGTTTTCCATCGCTCTTGCTCCCTTTTGTGCACTAATCACAAGCACACTGTTAGTAGACCCTTAAGATCCCAGTGTAGCAACTTGGCGCTCTGATACCACTTGTCACAATCACTCATACACTTACATGTATATAAAAAAAATTTCTTTTACTTTACTAGAACAGTAAAATTAACCAGTTAAAAAATCTAGAAGCGTTTTGGTAACAAAACACGTTAACTACCACTTAACCATAATATTTCCTTTTATATAACTTCGTATCTATCTCGTACCAAATTAAAACTGTTTATCGTTCCATAGATCTGATGGGGATTACTACTTCAGTACTTAATCATTACATAAGCATAAATTTGAATTTTATTCCTTTAAAAGTTGAAATTATTCCTTGGCATATAATGTGTGTATATAGACTGCCGTGAGGCCAGCTCTTACAGGAAATAAATGTTATGGTATGCGTTGTGGTATGAATTTTAATTTTGCCCATCGCCGGACTTCACTCGTTTCACAACTTGGATCTCGACAATCCATAAACTCTTAATTATCCAGTCCTACGAGGCTGCAGGCCTTGCCACCTGTAGCGCTCCTCGTTATCCAAGGGTAGCATCTCGACTTCTCTGCGCTGGATGTACAGGTGAGTTAACTCCACTGACAGGTGTAATCAAGGTTTTTTGATAATTACGACGGTAAACATTCGTGGGAAGAAAAACACAGGCTCTTTGTGCTATCTTCGTTTTTTCGCTGTTGCAGGCAGGGTTTTTTCGTTCTGCAAGAGATGCCTAGTCGAGGTATGCCAACTCGACATGTAATCTTGTTTTCTTTCTGAGTAATTAAACCATGGTCTAGGTCCAAAAACGATCTTCTAAATGCTTGCCAGATTTGTTTCCTTCTCCACTGAGGAAGTCTTCGGGACAACAGATGGCCATCCGTCAGCGAAACCCTAGAATGCCAAAGCTCAGCCTTTCCAGACTCCGCTTTTGGACCAAGTATCTACGTTTTCTTCGCGGAACACTGCCAGGTAAGGGGTCAGGTTTTTTTTTAATTTTCCAAATGCTTAGTTTAATTCCACTAATGACCATTCCTGGCTCATCTTTTTGTTGCATTACCATATTGTTCTCACCCGTGCACTTACCTGGAGGTTTTTCAAACGGCCATGGCAAAACTCCCAAGTAAATTAACTAGACCGCCCTCGGGTTATACACTCACTTTTCTGGTTCAGTCGGGAATCCAAACCCTTCAAAACACTAACGCCCTGTTAACTGTGAAATGTGCAGGTTGGTTTAACCCTAGAGTCCCTTCCTCGGGTCTGCATTACCAGCTGGCGTTTTCTAATTTACTTCCCAATTACATTTGCAGGTGCCAGGTTAGTAGAACTCTAGAGGCCGTGGCCCCATGGGTTAGAGTAGACCTTAAAAAAATGGCTACAGTGTAATTTTGTCCGGTGTTAACGTCAATAATTTATCTAGCTCGCCGAGCTTAGGATAAACCTATGCACAATTTTCTTAAGCATCATCTACAGCTTGTTTTGAGGGATTGAACACTTTGTCAGCTGGTATAAATAATTTTTATTTCATTCCGGTCGATATACACTATGACTGAGTTGTTCTATTATTCCAAACTCATTTTAAAGAAGTATTGTCTCGAGACGAGTTTTACTTTTCTTTTCAACCCTAATTATGTATTAAATTAGACTGGTGTATTTGCATATTCTGAGCTTCACTACTCGTAAGGAATTTATGGGGCACTTTATTTCTGATTTCTTGTTCTTTAAATCTGATGCATACTGTGCAGTTAAATTCTTCTATGAGCTCTGGTTGCGCGTAACTCTAAAATCTTCCGTTTTTATATTCTGCGAGGGAGAAAGTATGATAATGTATAAAGTTTTTATGGGACGTAGTAGGTTCTTGATTCTGCTGTACTGAAATAAAAATATATGTATGTGACTCTTTCGTTGCTCCACAGCCTCTACAAGCACTGTAGCTCTGAACATGAATTTGTTCGTGTTTTCTTCTTATGAAGGTAGTTTTGTCTGCAATATTATTATCAACAGATTGTTAAATGTTAAAAACACCACTGTTCTGGCTATTTTAATGAGGAAGGTGCTGGCTAGGAATTCTTCTAGGTTAATGGCGCCAACCCGCCAAATTAAGGGCAGAGTATAGCGTTTTTAACTCACGGACAGGGGTAGGATGTGTTTCTCTAAACTACTCCAGCTCTACAAGTTCTTTCTAAACCTTTCCCTCGGTTACAACTGTGTTTGCGAATCTTATTTTTAAAATAACGACTTACATTCATATGATTGGTTGCATGCAAACGCCGATGCTTTATATTCTCATGATTATGCAGTTAGGATTTTGGTTTAATACTGCCATCGTTGACATGCAATACAAACTTTCTAGTTTTACAAGAACTCTTGACAAATCAAATTTCTCAGTGTTATTTGTCAGGTAGACAAATATACGAAATCTCTAACTCCATTGATACAAAGTAGGTAAAATAACATTCAAGAACATTTTTCTAGAAAACAGTATTGCAGTTCTATTTTCTTTAAAAATTGGATCTAAATTAACCCGCTTTGCATTTCACAGTAAATGAATAAAACTACAGTCTTTACGAGAATAATCTCTCATTCCATGGAAAACTTTTCAGTCCAGACAGTTAATAACCGCCTATCTTTTCCTTCACGCACATACACAGAACCTTTTTCATCTACTAAACCTGCTAACTGTAACATCTTGGTTCGTTTCACTAACAGTACAACATCCTTAAACATTCTTAGCAGTCAAAGTAATAAACAGTCAATCTGTATACTTATCTGAACTGAAATAAACTCATTTTTAAACCGTGGTCCTCCCAACCATCAAGCGAGGCAATGACGTCCTCTTCTTGCCCCCGAGCTCCAGAACTTGGACAGTGCCACGGAAATCAGTGGTTAGCTTCCTTCTTCTGTGACCTCAGGATAACTAATCCAGTCTACAGACAGAAACTCTTGCTCATAAGGGTTGCAGAAGTCATTTCAACTGGTCCACTAACCAGCTCTAGAAATAATTCACCCTCAGCTAGCAATTGCACAGAACCCCTACCCTTCTTCTCAAATTCCTTTTATCCCAGAGGGCAGGTAAGTGTTTTCCCAAATGTTTCCCAACCACTTCCTATTCCTAGAAACTTCACCCACAGTCTAGGAAGGTTACCTCTTTTTCCTTTTTATTTATTTTTTAACTTAATAACAAAATAATACTTTATGTCATGAATATTTTACGTTAAATTTTCCTTGTCCTGAATAATAAAAGAAAATAAAAGTAAAAACCAAAGAGAATAATTAAACTAAGAGAGTTTTAACCAATTGTAACTAATTGTCTCTTAATGAGGGTGTCACAATTTCACTTTAATTTAAAAACTAAAAAAACCCTCTCGATATAATAATATTATATGGTATTCATAAATGAAATGATCTTGTCACCCCTGGATTGTAACTTCATTGCATTGTAACTGTATGATGAGAGTGAGTCCTCACGTTCGACTATTCGGGATCGGGGTACCGTCTAATCTTTTCTTTTTTAATAAATTAACCAAGAGCCCGACTCCAACTTTGACAACGACAGATGATTATTTTAGGGTTAGATTTCAAACCCGAAGATTAATATTTTAAATCTTTTAATTTTTCAAATACGTTTTATAAAATTCGGTAAATATATTAAAAAAATATTTAGAGTAATTTTAAACACTCTATCAAATATGTTTTATAAAATTCGATAAATCGATTAAAAAAACAATTTAGAGTAATTTTAAACACTTTTTCCATAAAAATTTTAAAAATGTTATTTTTCTACCGTGAAATAATTCAATAATTTAATTTCCTAAAATAATAAATAATATGATTATAATATTTGCATGGTATAAAAATCTATTTCTTTAAAATTTTAATCAAAATGATCAAATTTTAACTTATTAATTAGAATTATTAATAATAATTAATAATTTTGACTTATTAATAATAATAATTATTTTATATTAATAATAGTAAATAATTTTATGCTACTAAAATTGTTTTCTTTATAATTTGAAATGAAGCTATTGACTTTTGACTTATTCATTATAATTAATTTAAGAATTTGGATTTTATGGTAAATTAAAATAAAATTTATATTAATTTATATGTATTATAAAAATTAACACAATATAAAAAAATCTATTTAAAATATTTCATTTTAATGTCAAAAATGAAAAAACCTCTCTATACAATAATATTATAACATATTGATATATGAAATTAGCTTGTTCATAAGGTGTTCTAATTTCATTGCATTGTAGGGTCAGGGGTTGGAACTAATATCGTTTGACAAACTGTTAGATGAGACTAACTCCAACTACTGACAAGTTTGGTTCAGAAAATTGTATGATATTTTATACTTTATTAAATTCGTTCAGGGCCCTGAGACTTTGAAAATGCTGTAGCTTATTTGGCTTTATTTTAAAATTTTATAGCTCCTGCACTTAATTCGAAAGCTAAATTGTAACACCTTAATCCCATATAAATAATTTCTAAGCTATTTTTATTTAGTAGTCGTACTTGAAAAATTTATAACTTATAGGCTAAATGGAAAAGCCTAATGAGAATTTTGGTGATTAAAATTTCGGTTTGATTTATTTTATTTTATTTTATTTTATTTAAGCAAAAAGAAAGTTTAGGGAATCTTGGAATTCACTGGAAAGAACCTTATATGGTATAATTATTATACCAGACAAATATGAGTTAGTTACCTTTTCTTTTTTTTGAAAAATATTATTTTAAAATAAAAAAAGCCAAGGAAAGAAACCAAAGGAAGAAAAAGAAAGAAACTAGAGACATCAGGGAAAAGGTAGATGTATTCGGAAACCTACAAAGGCATTGTAAGCGTGAGACATGACATTTTTCTTGAGGTATTATTGAGTTGAACAAAGACCCAATGTGAGCGTGAGACATGACATTTTCCTTGAGCTATTCTTTTTTTGAGATAATGCCTCAATTATTATGCTTACTTAGTTTGGATTGGGTTGTTGAGGAAGTTGAGAGAATCTCTCAACTTCTCTCTCTCAGATTAGAATTAGTTCAAATATATGTACGTATGTAATCTCTATTGATGGAGTGAACAGTAATTCAATTATCATTTTTTTGTATGTGATTCATGTGCATCTTTGCACACCTGTGTTCTTAATATGGTATCAGATTACTGGAATTGATCATCCCATCTGTCTCTCTATCCTCTATGAAAGCATTGACTTTTATTTTTTTGAAAACACAGTGGCGCACTCGATAGCAATCGCCTGATTGGAAGCTAGCAAACGGAGTGGTACACATGCTGTGACACGAACACACTATTTGCAGAATTGTGTTCGGACATTCGGAGGTCAACGTTCAGTTTTTTTGTTAGCCTAGGTAATACAGCGTGGCAGAGCTTCGGCATTGTGTTGTTCCATAGCAGATAGGGAATATAGTACAGTGTGGCAGTGAATATATCAAATTCACGTTTTTTTTGTGTGCACGGCCCTGAAATTTAAGGTAAAAGCTCAGAATTTGTCACAATAGCTCCTGTCCTCGGGATCCACATTTTTTTTGTGCACAGCCGTGAAATTTAAGGCTCATAATTTGTCACGATAGCTCCTGTCCTCGGGTGCGTTTTCTTATTGTTGGCTTACACTCACCTGAACATACATCTGACAGTTTTTTTTCATTGTGATAATATTATATTTTTTTGAAATTTAATCAGCTAAATATTTGTTGATTAAAAAAAAAAGGCTAAAGCTTTTATTTTCAACATGGAGCCTATTGTATTGAAAAATTTTAATGGCTTTAATTTCTACACTTGGAAGGTAAAATTTCAGTTGCAAATGATGAGTAGAAATTTATGGAATATTGTAGAAGGCTCAGAAAAAGCACCTACAGATGCTCAACAGTTAATTGCATGGGAAAAAAGAGAGGAAAGAGCCAAGTCTATCCTTGGACTATCACTTGCAGATTCCCAGCTACATCTTATTGACTTAAAGAAATCTTCTACATCAATATGGGAAGAAATGAATAAGGTATTTGGAGCAAAATCTGTTGTTTAAACTCCAAATGGATAGTGAGACATCATTGTCAACACACATAAATGAGTTAAGAGCTTTGATGAGACAGTTGTCAGAAATTAATTCTAAAGTAGATGATGATGATGCAAAGGCAATTTTATTAAATAGTTTGTCTTCAAAATATGATAATGCCATATTTACTCTAAGTCAAATTCCACATCAATCACTTGATAAAATGATAACAGCTCTTATGGCAGAAGAAAAGAGGATAGGTGGCACAGAGGCTAGTTTACATAATGAAATTGCCCTATACTCCAAGGGAAGGGTGAATAAAAATAAGACTGAATGTTTCTATTGTAATAAATATGGTCATACAACATTCAATTGCAAAATTCGTGCTCAAGTTCTTTTGAATGGAAAATTGAAAAATCATCCTATGCAACATTTTCAGAAGATTCACCTGATGCAATATTTGAAGATTCTTCAAGTGAGGATGAACCTCCTGATCCATCTCTTAAACTTTTCTAAAGCATGTTTTGTAATGTGATTTGCAAGTGTGTGGCGTGGTGTGGAATATAGTGTGGGGTTTAAGCTTATATTTGTTGTTGTGATATTTGTGTAGTGCATAACCAATTATTGAACAAATTAGCATTATTTAAATTAGTCGTTCTCGACGTTCTTCGGTGCCGAAAGGACAATTGGCTAATTTGATTGTGTGAATTTGTTATATGCTGATGGATCTTGTTGTGCTTCGGGCTTCAAGAGCATCGGTTGCAAATTATACAATGAGATCCTTGTGTGTAAATGTCACTTTGTAGGATTGATCGCTGATCATATTCTGTACCTAGAATATTTTCCTATATACTGTTGAAATTTATTCTTCGGAGTTATTTCACAAATGGAAATATTTCCATAGGATAGTTCAGTGTCGAGACTCTTCTTCGAGGGTGTCAAGAATCTTTAATCTTACAAACTCAGCATTGATGGTCAGAAGCAGGTGTACTTTAAATGGGTTGAAAGGTAAGCTCGAAAATGGTGGAGAAAAGAGCGTTGTCTATGAGATCTCAGAATGGGTACAAATGTTAATGAAGACCATGGCAGACAAATGTTTGTATTAACTTAATGTGTTCCCCATTTCTGTAATGTAGGCATTAAAGGGGGGTGTTTGAGATAATGCCTCAATTATTATGCTTACTTAGTTTGGATTGGGTTGTTGAGTAAGTTGAGAGAGTCTCTCAACTTCTCTCTCTCAGATTAGAATTAGTTCAACTATATGTACATATGTAATCTCTATTGATGGAGTGAACAGTAATTCAATTATCATTTTTTTGTATGTGATTCCTATGCATCTCTTCACACCTGTGTTCTTAATATTCTTGAGTTTAACAAAGACCCAATGGAATCCTCAAGTCTAATATAAGTTTTTATGAAGTTCTAAGTTGGACCTTGGGTGGTTCTATTTCCTGTGAACCAACTATGTTCAAATTCTTGACAAATGATTATATGGTATAAAAAATGTCGAGGGAGAAAAGGATGTAATTTCCTTTCTTATGGTTGGGAGGTTGTGGTCTTTTCGATGAATTTCTAGATCACTTCACTTTGCAGATAAGTATTTATAGAAAAAAATTGCTGCTATGATATCGTATGTGTGACTTTGTATTTTGAATATTTGTTATGGTTAATAACATAAGACTGGCTAATAAAATAAAACAAGGATGGTGCAGCAAGTCTCTGCCTCAAGTGTAAAACATGTCTTTACCTGCTCTGTAGAACAAAAGCAAGATAAAGGAATTATTTTTATTAACCAACCACTAGAACAAAAGAAAGATAAACAAAAGTTTTTAATGTGAGAACAATACCAGAAATAAACAAATAAAGTCGAGATATTTGTAGGGTATTTTCATAAAAAAAATATATATATATAAAAATTTAATGAAAATAATAAATAAAATTAAATATGGACATGTATAGCCACGAGGTTTGCATGCCGGACAAGTGGTTGTAAAAATCCATTTTAAAAGGTCTGGCAGAGATTGTATGGAGGCTTGTTTGGTTTGTGGTTATCTTCTTGTCTAGAAGCCAAGGTTTTGAAGTAGTACTTGAGCTCCTAAATCCACAGTTTTGGAAAAATACCGAAATAAACAGTACAATCCTGTTAAACACAATGTTGAAGTACACACATGGTGTATGAGGAGAAGAATGCACACACACACAAGAGACTCAACACAATGAAGGATAAGCATGAGGCTTGCTTATTTTCCATTATCCAAAGGTGTACATTTATAGTACAATGGTGTGACTCTTGGTTTCACATTCCAAGGTCACTTGGACTCCATTGTGACTTTTCGTATTCCACGCCTACCCATGTAGGATTAGGTGTTCCAACATCCCCCCTTAATCCGAAGGGGTATGTGTGAGTCGAAGAAAAGAGTTGTAATACAAATCTGCAAAGTATACATGGCAGCACTTGGCTGAATCAACTCTCTGAAATGTTGGAAAAAAGAGGTGGTTTTAGGATGACCACAAACACTCGAATGCAAAACATGTTGTAGTTCCCGGAACTCTTCCAAAACTGGCAAGAAGCTGAAGGCTTCTGCTAGAGGAATTGTACCTCATATAAAAGGGAGACCTTCGACCTAAAAGAAGGGAGGTCTACGACCTGTGGTGGTTTTAGGTTGTCCACCAACCAAAGATGATGGTTTTAGGTTATCCACCAACCGAAAATGATGGTTTTAGGTTATCCACCAACCAAAGATGATGATTTTAGGTTATCCACCAACCGAAGGTATGCTCATGGGCATCCATATCTCTGGCTACATCTCTGAATCCGGAATGACGAATTGTGGCTCAGGCTCGCTTGAACTGTTGGCTACAACTCTAAACATGGAATGAGAGATTGTGGCTCAGGCTCGCTTGATCTGTCGTCGAAGCTTGTACATGACCACCATTTTCCCCCCTGTCAGGGACAAGGTGAGATGATGGCGAAAACTCAACTGCAAGTTTGCTCAATATTCGTGAACAAGTTCTAACATGTGTCGTAAACATCTTCTTGGCTGCTGATGCCCATTGCCAAGAAGCGATCCATCCAAGATGAATCTTGGTTCTTGCAGGAGGCTTGTGTCTGAAGCATCTGTCTAAAGAATGAGTTTGCCGACCACAGTGCTTGCATGGATGAAGATCAAAACAGTGATCTTTCATATGGCCAACTCGATCACAGTGTTGGCATGTTACAATATGATGTTGTGAAAGCGGAACAAAATCTGGAACAGTTGCAGGTGAGCTGTCATACATGAATCCGGCACTCTGAAATATGATGGGCTTTGTGTAGTCTGGAATATGAAAGGACACATCCTTGTCATATCCAAGACTAGTTCGGTGCTTGTTGTGAACAAGCTCTTCCCAAGGTCTGATGATGGGCTTAGGAAGTGCAGGCTGAGGTGCCGCATCTGCATGAAAATCTGCTCTAGTACAAAGAACTGAATGGGAATCAACTGGAACTTTGCTGACTTGCTACCGATGGGAGTCTTTCACAATGTTTTGAACAGAAACAGGTTTAGAATGGTGACTCTTTTTTTGAAGTTCGTCTTGTTGGAGCTGAGATTCCGACTGCAAAAACTCAATTTTTTCCTGTGCATCCAGAAAACAACTGTGAATTTTACAAAGAGCATCCTTTCTCATTTTTATCACGTCATCAACATTTGAATGAATGAGGTTACTCAACAACTCTAATGCCTCATTGATTTTGGCCATTTTCAACAACTTAGGCTCAAAAAATAAAGGGTGTCGGCTTCAACTGAAAATGCACCTGTTTACAATGTGATTCAACAACAAATACAAATGGCTCCAAGAAATTCTCAAAGTACAAAGTGTGCTCCTCAAATGATGGAGGGCAATCTTTCAACAACTCAAGTGTTGATTGCAACTATGAAGAAGATGCAAATTCCACTCAAAATACAATGTCAATATCTCTGCAAAAATATTTCAATGTGCAGCAAAAATGTGCAAGAGGCCTTTAAGGCAGCTGAATTTTCTTTCAAAGAGCTATTTTGAATGATAGCAAACTTGTCTTCAAATGTGAAATTCTTCAAAATAAAACACCCTTCAAATCAATGCCACAAATCACAACGTAAATCTGCAATGTATTCAATCCATCCACTCCTCATATGCCATTTTCCATTATTCTACTGTTCATATTCTCTCTTCAATGTCCTTCCTCTCTTCCTCTCTCTTTCTGCTGTTTTTTTTTTTTTTTAAATAAAAAATTAATTAAAAAAAAGTGAAGGGAAATTTATTAGAATGCGATGATTGTAATAATGGGAAAGAATTGTAGTAATGTGGAGGAATTTTTTAAAAAAATATGGGAAGGGCGGTATGGTTAATTGGAGATTAATGATTAAAATGGAGGGGAATTTAATAATGAGGGAAGGAATAATATATGGTGGGGGGGGGGGTTTATTAATGAGAGGGGCTATTATATGGGAAATACAAAACAAAATTTAAAAAAGGGATTTTATAAACATTGGTAGAGAAGAATTAAAAAAAAATTTAAAAGTCGAATTCGGAATTCGTTGGGAGATGATGCGTAAGGGAAGAGGAGTCGATGCACAAAAATCGAATTAAAAAAGAAAAGGGCGGTATTGTATGGTATGGTGGGGCGGTATTTAAAATTAAAAATTTTAAAACGGCGAGAAGCGTTGCAGACTGCGTGAAGTGTTGTAGCAGGTATGGTCGACCAGTGAGGGTGGGGCCGAGCGTTAAGAAGGGTAAGAGCGAATAGTGAGGGGAGGGAAGGGCTATGGTTGGGTGTGGGCAGCGTAGGGAGTGGACTCCGCTGTGGAGTTTGCAGATGGCTCGTTGTGTTGAGAGGGGTCGGCAGAGCGCAGCGTTGGGAGGGGGCCGGCCGAGTAGTGTGTGATAGGCGTTGAAGTGAGGAGTGTATGCAGATAGGAGGGGTGGGGTAGGTGTTGAGCTGGAGTGTTATGCCATGATAGAATGGGTAGGGGGCTGGCGATGGAGTGGGCCGAGCGAGTAGAGCTGGAGCGTAGGCATATGGAACGGAGTTGGAGTGGAGTGTTAGGAAGGTGTGGTGGGGAATAAGGGGCGCGGAGTGATAAGGGTAGCAGTCGAGGTAGAGTGAGCGTGGGTAAGAGGGTCGGTGTTGCTGTGAGGGAAGAGCAAATGCTGTGGGTTGAAGTATTGTGTAAGGGAGCGTTGTTGGATGATTGGAGATGCCGCAGGGGAGCAGTAAGGGCATGGAGAGCGCGCAGGGAGATGAGGTTGCAGATAGGAGCTGTGGAGAGGACTAGTGGGCTTGAGCGATGTGTGCAGGGAATGGTGGAGGGCCGAAAGGCCTAGAGCTGTGAATGTTTTTTTTATTTTTATTTTTTATTTTTTATTTTTATTTTTAATTAACAGCAGAGAGTAGAATAAAGAGCAGAAATTTCACAAATGTCTTCAAAATAGGGCAACTGCAGAATTTCAAGCACTGAAATACAATAGCAGTTTGCAGAAATTTTCTAGTAGCCCAGCAGCAAAGTATTGGACAAAATGCAGAGATTTTTCTCAGGAAATGAGGCATAATTTTACCAGTAAAAACTCAGAAATTTTTACTTCAAAAACCCAGAATTTTTCTAATAGCTCAGCAGCAGAAAAACTCAAAATTCTTTTCCATTAAAAAGCCAGAAACTTTTACTTCAGAAACCCTCTTTAAATAGAGTTTTCCAGCAACTCTTCAATGCAGAAATTAATAGAAATTGCAGGAAAAATGAAAATGAAAACCTTCAAATGGGCAGTGCTGACTTTCTTCAAAACCACTACTGCTCTTCTTCAAAACAAATTTTGAATGCTGCTCTTTCTTCTGAATGCTGCTCCTTCTTTTGAATGCTGCTCCTTCTCCAAAACCACTTTCTGAATGTGGCAAAAAGACTGCTACAAACACTTGAGTGCTGCAAAAAAACCAACAATTTTTGCAGATATACATAGGCCATAAACACAAATGGCTCACTCAAAGTGGAGCAGGGCCAGAAATCGCCCGCTCTGATACCATGTTAAACACCATGTTGAAGCACACACATGGTGTATGAGGAAGAAATCACACACACACAAGAGACTCCACACAATGAAGGATAAGCGTGAGGCTTTCTTATTTTCCATTATACAAAGATGTACATTTATAGTACAATGGTGTGACTCTTGGTTTCACATTCCAAGGTCACTTGGAATCCATTGTGACTTTTCGTATTCCACACCTACCCATGTAGGATTAGGTGTTCCAACAAATCCTATGACAATGCAGACATTATGAAATGAAAACTGGTTGAAAATTCCAGAGTTATGAATAGTTATGGAACAATTTCGAAATCAAATGGTGTGCGAGCTTGCTTAGTTTTATAATCTGATGGTGTACAATGTTGAAATCGAATGGTGTGCAAGCTTGCTTAGTTTTATAATCTCAATGAAAATTGGTTGAAAATTTGGCCATCCACAGTTATGAAGAGTTATGGGAAAATGTCGAAATCAAATGGTGTGTGAGCTTGCTTAGTTTTATAATCTGAATGAAAATTGGTTGAAAATTTGGCCATCCACAGTTATGAAGAGTTATGGAAAAATGTCGAAATCAAATGGTGTGTGAGCTTGCTTAGTTTTATAATCTAATGGTGTACAATGCCGAAATAAAATGGTGTGCGAGCTTTCTTAGTTTTATAATCTAATGGTGTGCAAGCTCAAGAACCACATACTGTCGAGTAAAGAACTAGAGACTTCCTCTTGGAATCGAAGAAGTGGGGGAAGTGTTCAATTCAATATATTATCATGAAGGTCAATGAACTTACACATCGGGCTCCAGGACATACTTTTGATTTTGCAATGACAATAAAAAGAGCTAACTACTCAGCATTACATTGGGGTTAACGGGTTAGCGAAAGCCTACTACAAAGGCCATTTCAATGTGCAGTATCACATTGACCTGAAACCAAAGAAGGTACGTCGATTATTTGAACGCAATCCAATAGTTTCACAGAGGCCCAGAAGCATAAAATCTGTCTTCTGGAAAGCATTCTAGTTAATACTTGCCAGTTTGTTAAGATTATTTCTTGTTTCTCTTTCACAGTCGATGTATTATGCAATAGCTTTGTCAAATTTTTTCTGTAAATGAAAGATTAATAGCAACTCAATAATATAAAAATCAGCTTGTTTCTAAAGGCTTAACGGTAACTCAATAATCCAATAAGTAGCTTGTCTCTAAAGTCTTAAGGGGAAATGGACTAAAAGTAGTTACAGCTTCTGACATCGACAACCCTGTCATTATAGAGAACGAAATCAGTTTCGAGCCAAGTAAACCAAATGAAAAAAACATTAAACCTTCGTAAACCATATTATGGAGAGAAAATGCATACCTGGGCATCACTGATGTATCCCTTCTTAGAAGTTTGAAGGAAAAACTAGATTTATATTTGGCCCTTTAGATTAATTTCAGTTAGTGTTGGGCTTAATTTTTTTCAATATTTTCTAGGAGACGAGTACAACAACCTTACCTATAGAACTATTCAAGCTCTATGAAGAATGACAAGGACTGAAGCAGTTCTAGCTTCTGAGGTCGACAACCCTGTCATTATCATAAATTAATTCAATTCTGAGCCAAGTAAACCTAATGAACAAAACATTAAACCTTCGTATTATGGAGAGAAAATGCGTACCTAGGTTCACTGTCGTAGCCCTTTGAGAAGTCTCCAGGAAAGAAAAATTCTCCTTAGGATCGTCGATCTTTCCTGGGACTTAATCTTAGCAAACAAGGACTTGCAGAAACAAGGACTTGCAATAACTCTTCTAAAATGGTTAAAAATTTAAAACTGATGCGCCATTGTTAATGCAAATTTTGTTTGAAAAAGAAAGGAAAAATTCTCTGTTATTTTTGTTCTAGTTGATAAAAAATAATTGGATTCCTGAAAATCTCATTCTGTATTGAAAAGAATGAGAACAATAAATGAACTCAGCTCTACCCACTGCTTTTAAAATAAAAGCTATTACAAAGAACAAATATACAAGAAGAACTAATCAAAGCCTAAGTTCAATTCCCACAGAACCCTGGAACACCAAAAAAATAAGCATAAAAATTCCTAAAATGCAGCTGGGCTTTATTAAAGCCAGAGAGCATCGACCTCCTTCAATCTGGGCACAAGCTCTCTGCTGATATCTGCAACCATGAGCTGGTCCAGACTGCCCACAAGCTTCCCGTCTATAAAAACCTTCAGCACGGGTAACCTCTGCCCAATTAATGTGAATAGAATCCTCTCTATATCATCCTTGTCGGCGCGCGATTCCCCTTGGGCACCATGCTCCTCGACCCAATTTTCCTCTTCAAGCTTGCAAATGGTGGGGTTGACTCTGAGGCTACAAAGGAGCCTCTTAACCTCATGGCACATGCAGTAGGAACTCATGCTAAAAACCAACGCAAAATTCTCTACGGAAAGCCTCTGCATCACCTCCAATGGAGACTCCAACCTCTGTAATGGCTTGTTCACCTGAAGGTCCACACTTTTCTTCTTACATGCCGCGGAACCGGCTATGCTCGGCTTGTACTGCAGGGCCAACATAGTTTCAAACCTGGGATAATGGATACACAAGGGATTGGCAGCTATGCAAGAAGCCTGCACAGACACCACAATTGTAGACACCACAGCACCTTGCACCACCTGGCATGGAAATAACATGCACCACTTACTTTAACTAGGAATTATAGCATTTGGGTTGCTAAAGCCTTAATTGGGAATTATAGCACTTGGGTTGCTAAAATAACATGGCATTTAATGCTATAGATTAGTGTTGGCATTAATCTACAGTGTGAACATATACAACAAAAAAAAACAAATAAAAGAAAGATAATATATGGTCTCTCTCGGGAAGAGGTCAAATAAGATGGCAAAACATTTGGCTCCTTAAAAAAATTACCTAATTTTTTTTTATAAGTTTTATACCTGATGAAAAAAATAAAAATTTTTCTTAACTTATGTGTTGAGAGGAATAATACGTGAATGCACTAATGCTAACATCTGCTTACTGATTACAATAGTCCCTGCCATGTCGCAGGCAGTAGGGACTAATAAGGAGATAGTGTGAATGTATATATCTATTTTATTTATGAAAATAATAGTGTCAAAAAACTAATTTGAGAAATACTGTTACAATCGAAAGTGCAAAATATTATTTCAAATGTTTTCTTTTTCCCAAAGAATCCTAAATAAAGTTACCGTAAAAGAGACACTAGTGAATGCTACCCTTGGAATTTAAAAGTTACGATAAAATATTTCCCTACAGGTATGATTAAGAAACCCTTTAAGGTATTTACTATACAAAAAATTATTTAAGAAAGTTTTATTATGGTAAGGGGAAGGAGAGTAGATCTGGGTTTTGATGGATACTAAATCATAATAAAAATAAGTATGCAAACTGAAAGGGACATGGGTCATGTTTTTCATGATGAGGCTAGCACCCTCATTCGGAAAAACTTAATTGTCCAGCTAGGCACAGTCCGAACCTAATCCTACCGCTAAAATAATATTGTAAATTATAAATTGAAAACCCTTGTGTGCTAATATTAACCCTAAAAATAATAATAATGTGTGTTTTTTGGAAAAAAAATATTAGCAAGCCAAAATCCCTTGTAAACACTGATAGTATAGAACAATATTACTTTTTAAAAACGTATTTTGTGCTACCTTAAACAACTAAGACAATAAGTGACACCCACACTTCATATTTATGCAAATAAACATATGTTATTTGACGAAAGAACAATTAATGCCTATTACTCTATGTTGCATGAGTTTCTGAAATGTGGAAACGTTGGGAACTTGGGTATGGGTGTCCAGAACGGCTAGAGGTTTCTCTAAAAATTACAGGAAACGGCTAATTGGGAGCAGTAATATTATATAATAATAAAAAAATTGTTTTTTTAATTACACAATTTATTTGTGGAATGCTGTAATGTGGAAAATGGGTCTGATACTTTGTACTTGTCAAAGGTGCGTCAATGTTACTAATTCTAGAAATGTCAGACACATCATTGATGCATTTACTAATTTAATATAATTTTTTATTATGAAAAAATATAATATCTTTACAAGAACCAGTCCAGAGAGTCTCTCTGAAACTGAAAGGAAATGAAACTAACATACTAATGGCAAGAGGAATTTCACATAAGGGAAGAAATAAACCAGAGTTTAGACATCACATAAAACAAGACTCAAAAATGAAATATCCGCACAGAAGAGCTTGCAAACAGAAAGGACAGAAAAGAAGAAATCCTTGAAAATTTAAAGCCCTCACTATTGGAGTTTAAATGTCTAGAAAAACCAAAGTATTTGGAAACTCACTGAGGTTACTGGCTGCAGAGAACCACTGCTTCAGGCACTATTTGTAAATGAATACAAGGTTGCAGTCTTAAACAAGTTAAAAATTACAATGATGGAGTGAATGGAGGACAAACTTTATGCAAGATTGTGAGTGAGTTTGGTGAGAAAAAGATTGTTTTTGCGTGTACTTTGAGAAGGGAATTTTTTTTGGGAGGATTTTGGGGAAAATTTATAGAAATGAAGGTTCCTTTTGGTAAAACTTGCTAAGAACGTTTAAGGAAGTTTTTTTTTGGCGGCAAGTTTTGTTGGAAACACCGAAACATCAATCATCATAGTGGTCAAATATTCTGGAATGTGCCCCAGCTCTGGTCGCAGATCCTACCGAAAATGGTAAGTTCCCACACAGTTCCAAAGCTCCTGGGAACGGAGGAACCTCTGGAACGAGTTTCCCATTTCTCAGGAGCGGTTCCCGTGCAACAGAGCTATTACTGAATGTCCTCACATGAGAAAATTCTAGAAAGACAAGAGTTATAGTGAACTCAAATCATAATAGAATATTTATATTGTTTGAACATCTCGGTTGTTATAGTATACCTACACAGAGGAATGATAACATGTCAAAAATAAGAAATACCCAAAGAACAGAAGGAGATACGGGTAATAATGACGAAGAGTTTGGAAATTTCTTTGTGAAAAGGAAAACAAAGAGACATAAACATGAATTGCAGGGGGGTCCAAAATATTATACCCTTAACATTTAACGGGGAGCTCGAGGAATTTTTTGAATCCTCAATTATTAATAAGAATAAATTTTTTCAAACCTATGACTATGATAATAACCTTATGATGGGAAGAAGTAAATAAATTACCCATAGTTACCATCTTCAAGGAAAAAACCCACCTTATGATGGGAAGAAGTAAATAAATTACGAGGAATTGAGGAGAACGAGGTGACATGGTATGAGATTTGAAAATAATTTTAGAAATAAATATATGAGATTATGGTTTTATGAAAATAAAAAAGAGTTTCGTGACCATTTGGTACAACTGAGTGTGGTTGGATTTGTGACCAAGTTTACATGATTGTTAATATATGTTCCATATATATGTGAGGAAGAGGCTAAATTCCAACATTTTTTTATTAGTAGTAGGCCTAAATTTATGAACGAGAGGTTAGAATTCGAAAAATCCAAAATGATGGATAAGGAAATTCAGAAAGAATTAAATTTTTAATCCGCAAATGAAGAAAAAGGGGGACGGTAGTAGAATCGAGACACATAAGAAAGCACAATTTTTTTTCTAAAATTCTAGAAGTATAAAGGCTACAATTTTTAAAGGTGTACAAAAACGTCAACAAAATATAAAATCTTGGAAAAATAGTAAAAAATTAAATTGAAAAATCAACCTAAACAAATTGAACTATATAGCAAGTGGGAACCCAGCAAAAATTCCCCCCATCGTGCCAGGTTAGAAGAAGTTTCTAAGATATAGGAAACTTCCATAGTTGATGACGTAGAAAGGAGCATGTCACATATCAACATTATGTTTAGAAGAGCATCAAGAGAACTACCACCCTGATATGAAAAAACTAGAATGTAATTTATTTCACCAGATTATATCTATTTTAGTAGATTATGGAGAAATTTAAGTTATATCAGCCCTAAGGTAGTGGAAAGGTATCATTTATAGAGTCCTAAATTTAAAAACCTTTGATTGGTAGAATTAGCTACTAGAGAAAAGATAATAGTAACTTTTAAAGTACCATATTTTCCTATCGATGTAGCAAGGAAACAAATTAAGGTCACTCTGACTGTAGTAACCCTAAGATATTATGACATGTTGGTTGGGATGGGTTGGTTAGAAGGGAATTGGTCCTTGGTGACAGCTAAAGAAAAAATTATTAGTTACCACTCTGAAGATGATACTCGGAAAGAGATCCAAGGAGTAAAACAACCAATAAAATTACATCCTAATACCTCTTCACATTTAGGAAAATGTGTCAACAAGGGAAACCTGATATATGTTGTCGAACTCAGGTATTTTAATGCTAAGGAAAAAATAGCCACCTTAGATAATATATATTTTATTCAAGATTTTGCGAATGTGTTCCCTGAGAGCATACTAGGACTACCCAGAAAATGAGATATTGATTTCATGATAGAGTTAGATCCTAGAGTTTCCCCCAGTGTGAAAGGATCCCTACTGTATGGGCATACCTAAGCTAAAATATCTCAAGATGTAATTAAAATAATTTCTTCAGAAAGGGTACATCTGCCCAAGTGTGTCCCCTGGGGAGCTACAATGTCGTTTGTAAGGAACTAAAATGACGCTTTGAGAATTTGCATTAATTATTTAGTATAAAAAATAAGTACATGATGCCTCAATTCGATTATTTATTCAATCAAGATGAAGGAGTTACATTCTTCTCTAAGCTCGATTTGCGATCAGGTTATAATCAAATTACAATAACGGAAGAATACATTTGTAAGACAATTGCATAAATTTCCAGATTATCCACGGAAACAATGGTCGACGTTTCAAATCCCAATGGGGATCCATCTTCAAGACAAGATTTTGAATGAAGAATGAAAGAAGAGTAGAAAGTCAAGGATAATATATTTATAAGAGGAGAAAAATAATTAACAAGACCAACTAATTAATTAGTAATTTATTTATTTTTAATTAATAATATCTTTATAAATTTAATAAATTTAATAGTATTTAATATTTTTATTCTATTTTAGTCTATTTCAAAATCTGATGAACCTAACTAATCTATTATATTAAAATATAACATAATCTATTCTATTTTTAGAAATTTCATTTATAATTTTTTTTTTAATTTTAAATAATTTTAATAAATTTAAATAAATTTATTATGCTACATTAATAATAAAATTTTATTACAGTGAATTAGATAAAAGGTTACTAAAGTTATAAAACCTAAAGTTCCTAAAGAAGTTGAGTAATTATTAATATTATTCTTATTTTTATCATTTTTTAAATTTTTTAATAATAATAAATAAGAGATCAATTAATTAATATTAACATATATTTATTCAAAGAATAAATAAATTTTAATAAAATAAGTTAAATTATTTATAAATATTATTAATTTTATAATTAAATTTTTATCTTACTCTTAGATATTGAATTTAATTATAACAATAGTTAGTTTTAAAAAACTATAGATACTAGTAATAATTCTTAATTAATTAATTTTTATAAATAAAAGTAAAAATCAATTAATAATGATAATTATTAAAAGTAAGTAATTTGATTAGCTATTATGCATCAATCAAACCCTAATTATTAAAAATATTTATAAAAAAAAAAATTATTGTAAATAAAATAAGTTTTATAATTTATAATTACTAGTAATTTTTAAAACTATAGATACTAATAAAAATTTTCAATTAATTAATTCTTATTATAAAAATTAATTAATATGGAAAATTATTAAAAGTGACTCAACCCTACAAATTTATAGGAGGAGAAGAAAACTTGAGATACCATACCTTCTGTGCTTATTTCATTCTTCATTCAAAATGTTGTCTTGAAGATGGATCCCCGTTGGGATTCGAAACGTAAACCATTGTTTCTTAACACTGTGGAAAATCTGGGAATTTCTGCAATAAACGATAACCACAGAAGCTTAAAAACCATCATGGTAAGACAATGTTTATAACCCAATGGTCATTACGAGGTCGTTATGTTTTGATTTGGGGTGTACAATGCGCTAGCAACATTCATGAGTTATATGCATGGTATTTCTGGATAAATTTGTCTTCATAATTATAGATCATATTTTGGTTTACTCTATAAATACACAAGAACATACAGAGAAATTATAGGTAGTGCTACAAGTTTTAGAGTAATTTCAGTTATATGCTAAATTTAGTAAGTGTGATTTTTTTAAGGACCAAATCCAATACTTGGGGCACAACATTTAATCTGAAGGTATAATTGTCAACCTCGAAAAGATAAAAACCATTATGGAATGGTATGTACCCAAGAAATTTGTATGCATATGATCCTTTATGGGTTTGAAAGGGTACTATTGTTGTTTGATTGAGGTATTATCCAAAATTTCTTACCCTATCACTTTCCTACAGATTAAAGGAAGGGATTTGAAGTGGAAAAATAAATTTGAATGAAGTTTTAAACAGCTAAAAAATTATTAACTACTGCTCTCTTGCTGAATATTTTTGACTGGGACATAGAATTTTTGGTATGCACGAATGTTTGCCAAGATGGGATAGGGGGAGTGTTTATGCAATAAGGGACGGTAATAAATTACGAATGCCAAAATTTGAGGTAACATGAACAATGCTACTCTGCTTATGACTTGGAATTAATAGGTGTAATCCATGCAATGAAAGTGTGAAGAAACTATTTATTAGGAAATAAGTTTTTCTCAATGACGGATCATAAGCGTCTAACCAGTTATTTTAAACACTCTAACTTGAATGCTCATCAAGCAAGATGAAATTGTTTTATTAGTTAATTTGACTTTGACATCAAACATTTATAGGGAAAATAAAATCAAGAAACAAATGCATTAAGTAGGAGGGTGCACTTCGTGTGTAAAATTCACTACAACTAGACAAAAATTTATTTTTTGGAACAAATTACAAAATTTTCTCAAAAGGATATAGAGTATAAAATTTTATGACACTAAGCCAATCAAAAATATATCCCCAAGAAAAATAACATGAATTTAATGTTTACAAGGATCATCTTCTACCTTTTGTATGGAGAATATATGTTCCCAACTAAATTTTAGACACACGGCTCATTCTGCATGATTTTCATAGTAGTCCTTATGTTGCCCATGTCGGCTATCAAAAATTATTTTCAATAATAAAAAAGGATTAATTTTGGCTAGGAATGAGAACATATATTCAGGAATAATTTTGAAAATGTTTGGAATTTCAGCAACGTAATTTTTAACACAAACATATCATCAACCTTCTCCATCTACTACACATTCCTGAATGGAAATGGAAAGTCATTACACCATATTCTATAATAAGACAAGCTAGGTCCAAGAAGCATAATGATTCAATTATGGTAATGGTATACAAAATAAGCATAAAAAATAATTGTATTTTAATACAACCTACTTATAATATTGTCCAAATTATTGATATTTTCATTAAGGAACTGTTCTCATTGCATGACATACCTAAGGTAGTTATTTCAGGCAGATATGCAAAATATACCTCTCCATTCTGGAAAGATATGTTCACTAGATTAGGAACCTAGGTATATTTCAACACTTCATACCATCCAAATAGGTTGGGAGACCAAACGATTAAATCAAGTGGAGTAATAAATTTTAAGAATGTATGTTATGCAACAACCCACTGAATGGGAAGAGTGTTTACATTTGTTTGAATTTGCGTATAAAAATCATTTTCATGAATCCTTAAAAATGAGCCTATTTTAGATGTTATGTTGGAGTTTGTGTAAGACACCTACTAGTTATAATAACCATAAATATAGAATAATTTTAGGGTGAGACATTTTAGCAGAAATGAAGAAAATAGTGAAAAAGGTCTTAAAGAACTTAAA
>JAXQQM020066294.1:0-68329 GCA_034641835.2 Pinus albicaulis | reverse complement strand
TCAAAATTGTAAATTACATATGTTTTCAGGCCTCTAATGATCCAGGTGGATATTGGTGGCCACCCGCCTATTCCACTTGGGCCCCCACCATTGTCTCTTTCAGTTTTTCAGTTTCGGCATAACTTACTATTTTTAGCAGTTTTTCGGGTCCTGAACTTTTGGAGCCGTTTTGAGGCCCTAAACGACGTTTTTTGGGTGTCGTTTTACCAGTGAATTTGATTATCAAATTTGTCCCGAAAGTTGTAGTCCTCGGATAGAGATTTCTAATGATGTATCATGTGCGTCAAACGGAGATAGTATGCCAAAGTTACGTCCCTGGGAAGTTGAAACACCAATTTACCCAAACGAGGCCCACAGTTTTGGCGCTTCATCTCCTAGGGTTAGGTTTTTGGGATGTTTAGGGTTCTCCATTGTTTCTCAATAATAAATAGGCCCTCGAGCCTCATTGTAACTTAGTTCAGAGGACTGTAGCCGCCACATCTCTTCTCAGAGATAGCTACCAGTGCCCTAGCTAGTTTTATTTCCATTCTGTCTGTAAGAAAATTTTAGTTCTTTGATATTAATGAAATGATGTGTTATTTCCGCTGCATCTCTGTATTTATGGTTATATGTTTATTCTGTTTCGTTCCTGCATAAATCCGGATTAGTGGTATCAAAGCGGTCTGCTTTTATCGATCCTTCTTTGCATGTCCCCAACGATGTCGGGGTATAAGGAGCTAGGGCTTGATCTGGTGGAACCTTTGCAAGATCAACCTCGTAAACCTCGACGGACGCCCATGGGGGACGAAAAGAAAGATGAGGGAGCAGGAGATCCTATCAAAATATTGCTCGAGGAGGCCCTCGAAAAACAAAGGAACGCGATGATGGATAGCTTTGCTCAGATCCTTCAACGGCTGCCCACCGGCGGTGCATCTGCATCCAGTAGCCACTCTGGAGTTGTGACTCCCTTTAAGGTACAAGTAAATTTTGACATTCTCATATTTGAGGGTCAAATAGACGCAGATGCCATAGATAGATGGTTGAATCTATTAGAAGTATATTTCTATGTTCATGACTTTTCAGACCGGGAGAAGATTATTTTTGCACTCCTCAAAGCTACCCCCCATGTTAAGGACTGGTGGGAAACCTACTGTGAGAACAAGGACCAGACAAAACCCTCTCTGTTCTCAGCCATACCAACTTGGAATTCTTTCCGAGACGCCGTCAAGGAACAGTACTATCCCATGGGGAGCTATGAGGACAAGTACATACAATGGACCACGCTGCGACAACAAAGGGATCAAGATGTGCATGAGCTGACGAATCTGTTCCATACCCTGCGCACAAAGTTGGGTATCAAAGATTCAGAGAAACATCTGGTGCTAAAGTATCGCAGCTGTCTGCACAAATACATTCAGGAGGAAATGGAGTTCCTTGACATCTCCTCGCTTGGTACGGCATACCGGTATGCTGCCAAGATTGAACAGAAATTCAAGCAGAAGAAGCGAGACTTTGGATCTGTGAATCAAAAGCAAGGGAAAGGTGCTTCCAAACCACAGAACAAAGGACCGAGCCAAGGCATGGTGGCTAAGGACAACTCATTGAAGCCACAAGAAAAGAACAGCACCGCAAAGCCAAAGAAGGACACGAGAAAGTGGTGTGAGTTCCATAAGAGCTCCACTCACAACACAAGTGAGTGTCGTGCCGCGCCGCGCAGCGGTTAGTTTGAACACTTCGAGTCGCGGAGCGGCAGCGTTGGACTCCGAATCAGAACCTGAAAAGGCGAATGAAAAAGGGAAACATATTATTGATGCGAAGCCCAACGCCACTGTTGCCACTGCAAAGATCCAAAAGGAGGAACCAGAAGATCCAGAGGAGGAGGAACGTCTCTTCCACTCCCAGATGTGGGTAAAGGGCTCCCCGGTACAGTTCATTGTCGACAATGGGAGCCAAAAGAACCTCATTTCAGCAGACGCCGTGAAGCGGCTGGGCTTGCCGACCACAGCTCACCCACATCCATACACCATCGGGTGGCTTCACCAAGGACGAGATCTCCGCGTCAGCCGGCAGTGTCGCCTTCCCTATAGCATCAAGCTCTTCACGGATGAGGTATTATGTGACGTTGCTCCTATTGATGTTTCTGATGTATTATTAGGACAACCATACTTGTGGAAGCGTCATGCTGTGTATGAGTCTCGACCTCGTGCTGTTATTGTTACTTTGGGAAATAAGTTGTACAGGATACCAGAGGTACCACCTCCTGCCGCTATCTCTTTGGTTACCGCAAAACAATGTAGTAAGCTCATTTCCCAAACCAGGAAATTCGTTTTCCTGATGATCCGCCCCCAGGGCAAGAAGAAGACTGTGGCCACGACCTCCAGACAGGGCTCCTCTGCACTACAACAACAAATGGATAAGGTTGTGGAGGAGTACGGGGACATATTCACCTCACCCACAGGGGTTCCTCTGCACTGTCAGGTCAAGCACCCGATTGATATGACCCCCGGTGCGCCGCTACCTAATGGACCGATCTATCGGCGCTCTGTTATGGAAAATGATGAAATCAAGAGGCAGATTCAGGAGCTGTTGCAGAAAGGTCACATCAGACCAAGTTCATCACCCTGTGGGAGTCCGATCGTGTTGGTACAGAAGAAGGATGGGACGTGGAGACTCTGTATTGACTATCGGGCGCTGAACAAGATCACTGTCCGGAATAGGTACCCAATCCCACGGATTGATGACCTTCGGGACCAACTCCAAGGTGCAAAATATTTCAGTAAGATCGACCTGAAGTCTGGGTATCACCAGGTACCAATTGAACCCTCTGATGTGTGGAAGACTGCCTTCAAAGCTAAGGAAGGCCTTTTTGAATGGCTGGTCATGCCTTTCGGGTTGATGAATGCTCCCACAACCTTCATGAGGATGATGGATGACATCTTGCGACCATTCACCAACTCATTCGTAGTGGTGTACTTGGATGACATTCTGATCTTCAGCAAGACTTGGGAAGAGCACCTTCATCACATCCGACAAGTCCTCCAAACACTGCGGCAACACAAGTTGTGTGCCAATTTGGAGAAGTGCACGTTTGGCATGACCCAGGTTCAATATCTGGGATACATTATTGATGAAAGGGGGTGCATGTGGATCCAGCCAAGATCCAAGTCATTCGGGATTGGCCAGCCCCGACTACTATAACAGAGCTTCGCAGCTTTCTGGGTCTCGCTAATTTCTACCGTAGATTCGTGTTGGGATTCTCTCATATCACTTGGCCCTTGAGTCAAGTCACCAAAGGAGGAGCGAGAGCAAAATTCTTTTGCCGAAACCCCTCAACAAGGCATTCAGCAAATGGAAAAATCGCCTCTCGGTGTCCGTCCGTTGGGGATTCTACCGTACTCGGTGCAGCTATGTAAGTTGTTGAGATCGAGACGTATGCCTCGATCATGCTATTGGGGCGTCTACTCACCGTGGACATCCAGTGGCATATCACAGTGAGACATTGTCTGAGATAGTTTGCAAGTATCCCACCTATGACAAAGAAATGTATTCCATTGTGCAAGCCTGTCGACAATGGAAGCATTACATTTTGGGGAAGGAAACAATCATCCACACCGACCACCGACCGCTGCAGTTCATACAGACACAAGGGAAGTTGCAGAATGATCGCCATCAGAAGTGGTCCACAATTCTACAACAGTTTCATTTGAACATCAAGTACAAGATGGGTAGCACCAATAATGTTGCAGACTTCCTCAGCTGACCACCGATTGTGGCGCTCACCACCGTGCTCAACTCTTGTGGGCACGAGACTTCTAATTGGCCGCTTCTCTATGAGATTGACCCAGAATTCAGCCACACTTACAAGGCACTCTTGGGGGGCACGCAAGTTCCAAATTTTCACCTCCAAGCTGCACTTTTATGTCACCTGGGACACCTTTGTGTTCCTTCAAGCGAGCGTGCCAAGATGATATGGGAAGCACACTACAGTCGAGTCGCTGGGCATTTCGGGGTCGAGAAAACAGTAGCAATACTACAGAAGTATTTCTATTGGCCGAACCTTTGAAAGGATGTCAAGAAGCACATCAGATCCTGCACTGCTTGTGCCATTGCCAAACCGACCATCAAGAAGCAAGGCCTATATACTCCACTACCTACCCCTAGTCGACCTTGGGAATCCATCTCCATGGATTACATGTCGGGCCTGCCCTCTACTAAGAGTGGCAATGACTGTGTTTTCGTGGTCGTTGACAGATTCTCGAAGATGGCCATTATGGCGGCCTGTAAGAAGAATATCACAGCAGAAGCTACTGCTAAACTCTTCTTCGAACGAGTATGGGTGCACTTTGGGATCCCACAGTCTATCATATCAGATCGAGATAGCAGGTTCCTCAGGACATTTTGGTCCAGCCTCTGGTCAATGTTGGAAACAAAGCTCACTAAGTCCACAGCTTTCCATCCCCAAACAAATGGCCAGACAGAGGTCGTCAACAGAATGATTGTACACATTCTGCGCATGTACAACTCAAAGCATCCACGCACGTGGGACGAGAGCCTCCCCTATGTACAACACAGTTATAACCGGGCTCTCCACAGTTCAATTGGCCATAGCCCCTTTCAGGTGGGCTTGGGATTCCAGCCACTATGTCCCATTGACATAGCCATGCCGTTTGCAGCTGCTCAGGCCGATTCAGCTCATGTCCAGTCTAAAGTTGACAAAGCAAGTAGCTTCATCGAGCGCATTCAACACATCCGCCAACAGGTTCATGATATATTGGACAGAGCCAATGCCAAGTACAAGCAACGCCATGATCAACACCGGGTGCCACACAACTTCCAGGTGGGCGACAAAGTATGGCTACATTTGCAGAAGGAGCGCCTCACTGGACCCCACCGCAAGCTTCACCCGCTCCGATACGGGTCGTACACCATCACCAAGGCTGTAGGGAACAATGCCTTTGAGCTCAGTATTCCACCATTCCTTGGTCTGCACCCAGTCTTCAATGTGGATTGCCTTTGTCCTTACTTCCCACCTCTACTAGACACCTCGAACATTGCAGAACAACTCACACCAACAGAGTTAAATCTAGACTACATGGAACAGGCCACCATAGATTGTATCATGGATATGCAAATCAATAACACTCGCCAACAGCAGATCCAACTATATCGGGTTGTCAAAGCTGGCCAACTCCTGCACCAAGGAAAGTGGTTCACCAGGGACCAAGTTCAGCAGAAATTTCCTCATCTCATGGAGGAACTTAACGCAATGGGGACCATTGCTTCCTAAGGGGGAGGAATGATCCAGGTGGATATTGGTGGCCACCCGCCTATTCCACTTGGGCCCCCACCATTGTCTCTTTCAGTTTTTCAGTTTCGGCATAACTTACTATTTTTAGCAGTTTTTCGGGTCCTGAACTTCCGGAGCCGTTTTGAGGCCCTAAACGACGTTTTTTGGGTATCGTTTTACTCGCGAATTTGATAATCAAATTCGTCCCGAAAGTTGTATTCCTCGGATAGAGCTTTCTAATGATGTATCATGTGCGTCAAACGAAGATAGTATGCAAAATTTACGTCCCTGGGAAGTTGAAACACCAATTTACCCAAACGGGGCTCATAGTTTTGGCGCTTCATCTCCTAGGGTTAGGTTTTTGGGATGTTTAGGGTTCTCCATTGTTTCTAAATAATAAATAGGCCCTCGAGCCTCATTGTAACTCAGTTCAGAGGCCTGTAGCCGCCACATCTCTTCTCAGAGATAGCTACTAGTGCCCTAGCTAGTTTTATTTCCATTCTGTCTGTAAGAAAATTTCAGTTCTTTGATATTAATGAAATGAAGTGTTATTTCTGTTGCATCTCTGTATTTATGGTTATATTTTTATTCCTCAAGGTATCTCGCATAACCGATCATCTAATGGTTGTTGTCTCTGTACCAATGGCTCTAGAATACTCAAATTAGTCTAGGTAGACTCTGTTTCACCAAAATTAGTCGAAATTGACCTCCCTGGCTTACTTTTCCCCAATGACAATAGAAAAGCCCACTAAATGTGAGAAAGGCGCTTAATTGCAACAACCGGAGCTTTTTCCAACATGTTCCACTCCAAAAAGTACACCAAAAGCATCATATGCGTATCAACCATCTGGGGTGTCACATGGCCACTAACCCCACGATGGTCCGTTGTTTGGTGGGAGATTGCGGGTTTTACAAAACCATGCGGATATGTCGGGTCAGGCTCACAACATGTAATCTGTTCTTTATTCAAACTAAAATCGTTTAATCAAGCATTTAACCCTGCCATGTGTCATATCTCCCGAATTAATAATCGTGGACGTTTAACTATTTGCAATTAGGTTATTTTGAGCCACAATATCTAGTGGAGGCCGGCCCCTTCCGTTTCCCCATTTCTTAACTCGTTAAATAGCAAACACATGTTGAGAACATAACATGTTAATAACTACAATGTAGATGAGCCGCATAACGGCGTGACCCACAGAGCAAGCAGAGTCGTCGATTCCCACCGTTCCACAAATTTTATATAGCCCGTATCCGGGGCCACATGGTGCCTCTAGACCCGCCATGTGGCAGTTGTTTCATTGGCCTAAAAATTAAAAAGTCAACCAACCACAAATCTTCGATTGCCACTTGTCAAGACTGACTGTCACAACGGAATATTCTAGGCATATTCGGGAATATTTTTAAGATTTATAATATTCCTAGAATATTTTTACTTTCCAAAATGCCACAACTTGGTCAAAGTCCATTTTTGCAATTTAATTGACTTTTCAACCGGCAATAACTCCTTCATACGATGTTGGTTTTTCGAACCATTAATCCATTAATCGGGAATCAAACACCGAGACCTTTTCCAATCACTCAAAGTTTGGACCCGTTTCGAGCACGTCTTTACGGAGCATAAGACTTGATCTCTCGATCACACCTCCCCACTGGAAGCTTTAATCCTTTAAAATTTCTTTGGAATTAATAAACATGAAGATGAGGAGATCGGTTCCACTCTTCCAATCTTGTCCACCGAAATTTCCCTAATTTAATTAATTGGAGCTTTTCATGAAACAACAAATTTTTCCGATCTAACACCAACCATTGTTGTTTTTGACATTGTCATGTCACATTTTCTGAACTTGCAAGACAACAACCTAACCTTTTATTAAACATCTGTTCTTCTGCATTGGTCTATAATCAAAGGAAACTTAAAATTACCTCACCTTGCATCCCGTCCTTATGGCGATTTTACAAATTAACCTTGAATCCTGTGTTTATCTTCACTAGTTTCTTCGCTATCAGACCATGTTTCCTTCTAAAACTAGCAAGGAACATTTCTAAATCTTGTGCCTTCCTTGCTAAGTTTCTTTGTTCACTTGGACCTTTGCAAATTCTTGCATTAACACTTTGGCTTTAGCACCATTCAACACCAAAGTTGACTACTTCAATCGCTTATTACTTTTTCAGAAAACTTGCTTTCTTAAATCAAACAACTCATTATATAAAGCATCATTATTTGTATGAAAAGGATTATAAAACTTCCCTTTGTTTAATCATCATCAATGTCAAGTTTTGAGCTGTCGACGTAGCCTCTTCATCTATCCCATTAACTAAAGAAGTGTCTAGTTTTTTGCTATGAGCTCACAATGTAATTCTTGCTGTTAATTGTTAAATGGTACTTTGTTCTCATGGCGATGAAGATAGATTTATTTTCATACAAGTAAGGACTACCCATAAAATGCCATGAAGATGTTATATCAAGCATAACAACATTTCCAATGAATGTGTCAATGAAATGTGTATGGCTGCAGGCAACATGCACTTCTTTGAACTCAGAATTTGCATCCTTATGTAAACCAAGTGGATATGGTTTTGGATGTGGAATGGCATCAAGATTAAGTTTCTTGACCAGTATTCGCAGATTGTTCAATTGTGACCCACTCGTCAAACAATGTGTCAACTATATGTTTAAACCACTCATGAAACAATTTAATCTCTTTTCACTTGGAGCTCATGTGATAGTTAGAAATACTAGAATTGGGCAATCTCTTTCCCCTTTATGTTCTTTAGTCCCACATCTATGATTTTGTTTCATCTCCCGAATCTCACCTCTAAGTCTTGTTCATTACAGTAACCATTTTTCCTTTCTTCTTGGCTTTCTATTTGGCCTTCAAACTTTCTCGCTGTTTAACTTTGGATGAAGTTTCCAACAATGGTCCTCATCATGGCTAGTTTTAGAATGGTGGTTGTAAAAGAATTTTCCTTCTCTCTTTTCTAGTATTTTCATTTCTCTTTTTCTTAAATTTGTCTTTAAACTCACTTTCCTCATTCCCATGTAAATTTTGTTTTCCCTTGCCTCTAAATGTGTGGCTTGAACACAAACCTCATCTGAAGTTGTAGGTTTAAATATGAGATCAGATGTCTTAGGTAGGTATGTAAGGCTCCCAGAAAATGATAAAGTGTCTGTTATGCAAATCTACTCCTACTAAAAGAGCTCTTCAAATTCTTGAGATACTTGTACATTTGTCCTTTCAATTGTTTAAAATTTTGTGAGTCCATTAGTGGATTTTTGCATGTGAGTTGTTTTATAAACTTGTTTTATTTAAAGGGAAATGTATCCATGATAAAATAATCTTACCACATTTATTAATCTCCTCCTTGTCTTGGCTTCCCACTCAATGAAGGCTAGTTGATTTTGGTTTCATCATCATGAAATTTTTGGATTCTCAAATAAACCTTCAATTTTCTAATCCAATTATATAGCTTTTCTACATTAACTTCACCATCAAACATTGATAATTCAAACTTAACATCAATGAGTAATTACCAATTTTCTTTGATTTTTGTATGGCTTGATAAACAAGATGGGGTGAGGATGATGAAGATGAAGATGAGGTGATGATGGTGACTTTCCACACTATCTCCATTTCCTCCATTCCCTTTCTTGCATTTATCTTCATCATTGTGACCTCCTCACACCTTTGACCTTCCTTATGAAGTTTGGACCTTTCTTCTAGTTTATCAGAATCATTTCTCGATAAAGGACTCTCACCATTTCCGCTTAAGTCAAGAAATGCTTTTTTGTACACTCTTCTTCCTTGAGATCCCATCTCCTCCATGGATTTATCCTTCTCCCGGAGGCATGCTTTATGATGCTTCTCAGTTTTTGGAGGGTGAACTAGGGTGGGTGGAGAATGTGGAAATCTTGCCCTCATTTCCTGGCTCACTTGAACCCTTGCTTCCACCAATTTTCCTTCTCTTAAGTTTGAGCCTCGGTAAGCATGAAACCCTGCAAATAGTCGACAACACACATAAAACACCAGAGATAAAACTCTCTAGCTCGAATCAACTTGATATGAAAGGAGTGTATTAGTTCTATTGTGCTAAGTGTCCTTTTAGTTAAATAAACAGTGTACAAATCATCTCATAAGTTTTCTTAAGGTATGAGAGTTTTAACCATGAAAATTAGATGAACTAATGAATTGAACATGTAAATAAGCCTTAAAAACACTAAAAAACAAGGTACAACAGAAAACATTCACACATAAGTTTTATACGTAGGCATGATGAAGAAGTTCACCCCTCTAATACATCCGCTAGTCTATTCAATGATTAGCGTCCCTCTTTGTCGTAAGATGCTCAAAATTGTAAATTACATATGTTTTCGTGCCTCTAATGGGTGTTTTCTTTGCACCAATGGCTCCATAATGCTCAAATAGTCTGGGTGAATTGTTTCACCAAAATTGGCCTAAAATTGACTCTAAGCATTTTTCCCAATGAAAGTAGAAAGCTCCACTAAATGTGGAGACAGGTAATTAATTGTCATTAAACTAGAGTTTACCAAAATTGGTGTTGCTTCCAAAACCCACCAAAATAATTGTTAGCATTAATGCTAAGCATGAGGTGGCCACATGGCCGCTAACCCTCCAGCTTTATTTTGTTGTTTAGAGGTTATGGTTTTAGTTAAACTATATACATAGATATATTGGGTCATGTCTCCACAAAACCCACATATGTTCTATCCTCAAATTGTTAACTCATACTAACTCCGCCATGTGTCATATCTCCTAAAGCGATAACCGTGATGTTTAACTATTTGCGCTGAGTTGGATCTTGGTTTTGCCGTGGTCTTATGGAGTGGGCTGCCCCTCCGCTTCCCTATCATAATCTGTTAAACAACAAACACACTTTAAGAACATAACATAAAATACCATGTAGACTGGAGTGGAAGGTATGCCTATGCAGAAGTATTACTGTTTCCATTCCCACTGCTCCACAAAATTTTATAAAACCAAACTCGCCACGTGGTTCTCCCGGGCCTACCACATGGCAAGAGCTTTCATTGCTCCGAAAATAAAAGTCAACTACCACAATCTCCGATTTCCATTTTTCAGACTCATTGGGAAGCACAATAGAATTATTTCCTGGGGAATAATCCTAGGAATATTGTAGGAATATTCCCTAGAATATTATTTTATTAATTCGAAAAATGCCAAGTCAAACTTGGTCAAAGTTCAGTTTTTAGGTTTACCTGGAATTTTCAAAACGTAATAACTCCTTCATACGATGTCATTCTTTGAACCATTCACAACACCGACCGCAACGGATGAGACCTTTCCAAATACTTAGGTTCGCACTGCTTCGATAACTTTCATTTTTACATAAGATTTGATTCCTGATCATTTAAGGTTCCCTGTTAGTAATTGAGGGATAACCCTCTCGTTTGTATAGGACTTATAAATGTAACTGCTTCTAAGTTGAGATTAATTTATTCTATGGAAGAAATTGGTTAAATCTACCCTCATGGTTTCAGGACTTAATATGTTGAATTTAGATATTCTAGTTCCTCGCGCACAAAGTTCATACCCTTAGAACCCCGTCTTTTATCTACCATTCTATCGTTTATGGAGTTCTCAAGATTTTTTTCAAGTTTATGCTATTCGAAGATATTTATTTGACTATATACCAAAGTTGTACTTCATAATACCGTATGGTGAAATTCTACTTTCTCATTCTAAAACAAGAATACAAATAGAAATTTTTGATATGGTTACATCTATCTATCCATACAATGTATTCTTCTTTATATAAGCATTATTGATTTTAAGGAAAATTGATCTCGCATTATTTTAAGGTTTTTATCTCCAGCTTTGGTAATTTATTATGTATACAATATTGATGAGGCTAGAGCCTCAACTGAAGTCTCAACAAACAGAGGACCGAACCTAGGTTGCGTCTCCACCATGACTTGGGTCTTATGTCCTAAGAAAGTGAATAGAATAAAGCTTCGTGCATCATTGTCATGGCTACAACAAAAAGAGACTTCATCACCAAAGCTAATAACAAGACACTTCAACAGGGGTGCTAGTATGAATGGCTCAAATCATGGTTGAGCAAGAAGATACTTCTACAAAAGGACCTCTGTGGTGCCTATAAGCCATGGATCAGGATAAGGTTCATGGTTTCCGCGATAAACATAGAGAAAAGGCAGTAAGTAGCATGAGTCTCAGAGGATAAGATGATCCACATCATTCAAAGCGCTAGTGCAAGTCCAATATGTAACCTGCCCACCACAAAGATAATTTTATTTTTCGTATTTAGGGTTTGCAGATTTCGGTAGCTCCATTTGAAGAAAGTGGCCAAAAAGAGCCTTGGTGTCCTGTGAGTAATTATACCGTTTTTCACATCTCACATACTTACCTCCTCAACACAGGTATAAAGGTTAAGATCTCAGTTTTAAAACCTGAAAGGCATGTCATTAATGAAAGCAACTCAATCATAGACAAATGTCTTTTAAAATCGTTTGTCACAAATTTAGCAAAGAAAATCCGGTTTATGTCATCAAGAAGACATCACCACCAGAAATGACTAGCTTTCATAATAAAAAGAGATGCTTTGATATACCGTCGCTTTTGAAAGTTTCAAATAAACATAGGTTTTCATTATTCCAATGGACAGAGACATCATAAGAATATTTTCGAGTAGAGAAAGTGTATTGAAAGTAAATAAATTCTTCTTGATCAATAGACCATGACAAGTCCAAATAAATGCAAACAGAAATTTTGACACCCATACAAAAGGTCGATAATAATTTGAGGTAGAAGTTGTCAAAACAAGGTTAAAAGGATAAGCCTGTATCATTTCAAAAGACAAAGCAAAGCAGAAATACTTTTTTGCTGATTTTCCGTGTTTAAATATCACCAACAAGGTTAACAAGTGGCAGAGATATTTATATGTTATTAAGGTATGATTCCAAGATTGGAGCTCAGGTTGTGTTGGTTTTCACCTTTCAAAGGAATGAGTCAAAAGTAAACTCGCTGGAACTTCTTCCAACCAAGAATCGAGCTTCTTCCATACTCTCCAAAGGCTGAACTAGTTCAAATCAATTTGCATGAATTTTTGAAAGTTTTCAAGTGTTTTCAGATCGCGCAAGACTCCCCGATAATATTTTTGAATCGCGCCACAAGGCACGCTAAGATCTCGTACCCGCGCGGCGCCCTCACAGAAGGGGCGAACACGGTGCCTCGACAATCGAATCCGATTATGTGCCACCCGACAAAGCTTTCACGGCGTTCCACAAGGGGTGTTGCGCATGCCTCCGCCCTCCAAACGCTCTCCAAACTCCCTCCGCTGTGACCTCAACTCACAAAGCGTTTTGCATAACATTTTGTGTACTCTACACCCTCTTAAATTCACACTTGCTGTAGAAAAAAGGTTGGAAGCCAAAGAAATCGTGTTTTGTAATCGCTTATGTTGAGGGACTGTCAAAAGTAGAATAGGGCGTTTTGTTTCAAAAACAGCCTATGGTTGTTTAAACTCAAAGAGGCTAGCAGGTGGAGGCTTTCTTTAGCTACCACAGGTTGGTTTCAAATTATGTCAACTTCCGCTTTTAATCACAAGAAACTTGGACCGTTTTGCCTCTTTGGCTTGATCGCATCTATATTGTCATTTCCTATCGATGAAGCATGTGAATTTTTGAGTTTTTCAATCAAAGGAGTCGCTCCATATTAAAACTCAATACTCATATATAATAAACTCATGTTTCGATGAGATATCGCCTTATTAAAACTATGATTGAGGCAGGATATGCTAATGAGGTCCCCACAGTGGAAAGAACAAAAAGTTGAGCTAAAAACTCATGGTTGTACCTTCCTACAAGAGTGTTTTATTCTTCAAATACTAAAGGGCCAGGTTACCCCTATCACCACGTAGAAAGATGCTACACTCGTGTACACTTTTAATCGCCCGTTGCTCTTCAAACTTATTTGAAGAATTGATTTTCTAGGGTACCAAGGTGCATTCTTCTAAGAAGGAATGGGATTCTATATTGAAAGTGGAGCCTTGTTTTTGAAAGGATTAAAATCCTGCTGTACTCTTGATTGAAACTTTTGAAGCATTTTTCAAACTTAGCCACCTTGTTCCATAAATTATGAAATTGATTGTGTGCTGATATCTTAAAGGTTGACCGATGAGATATAAGTTTGTTGAGTGATCGCATGCTTAGACAAGGGGAAGTTTGTGAAGATTGTGAAGATTGGGAAGTTTATCATTGGTCAGAAATACAAATAGGTTGTTGAGCTCCAAACATCACAGAGCAAGGCGATTTTGACACTTTACACAGCAATTTCACCTAACAGTCTGTCTTCATTTCACTGTATTGTCTCTTGTTAAGGGGTCTGCTGGCTGAGATACATATTAAAGGTGGGAAGGCCACTTTTTAAAGGAGCAGGGGTTTTGTATTGTGAGGAAATATTTTTCAAATCATCCAAATACATTATTTCTCTATCAAAACAATGAATTGACAGAGTTTAACTCAAAGAAGGTAGTTTAAAGACAGTGAGGCAGTTTGGTGCTTCAAGAGCATATTTAGCCCAAAATTCCGCCCAGGCAAGACAACAGAAGTGGTTTACATAAAAGATATGAGCCAATCTCTACAGAGGAGGTCAATGCACATCCATCCATCCTCTTCAATTTTCATGAGGTAGGTTGTTTAGATTTCTGCCAGAAGGTACAGGAGGTCAAAAGTTTCTCGCCCTTGACACACCTATGCGTCCTAAGGTTCCAAAGCAAACATTTCCAGGTAGCAGACCTTGATTTCAAGTTTTCCCCGAGGTCAGTGTCTAAAGCCACCAAAATTCCCTATCATGGCGAGAAATGGTTCAAACAGACCCATCTAGACTTGGATGACTACAAGCCTTTCATCAAGCCCGAGCACAGAGATACTTGCACTGCTATTTTTCCTTTCTCTCATCTTCTTGCCCGCTACGCTCACCTAATGAAGGTCATAATGAAGTATTTTACTTGTGAAGGGAGATTTACTCGAGTTTATGCCTATCATGTCCGACTATTGATGCATTTCACTAGAACTAGACAGCTCAATCTCCCTTACTTTTTATGCAAAAGCATCGAGAAGATGGCATCCTTAGTCCAGAAGAAGACTCCATCTCTGCAAATAGCTTCCATTTTCCATCATTCTCTGATCAAAATTATCATTCTACATCAGTTGGAGAAGAAAGGGGTTTCTTGGGATGTTTTTATCAGTCCAGCAGGTCTACTCCTAGAAGGCTCGAGATTACCACAGAACAGTCAGGACAGCATGAAGAAGAGGGACATGAATAGGTGGAAAAAGAAGAGGACAAACATGAAGGAAATGGTGAAGGACAACAGTTTGATTTTGATGAACAAGGACAGCAGCTTGATTTTGATGAACAGGGGCAGCAACTTGAACCACAAACTGAAACAGGGGTTGAGATAGGACAACAGCTTGATATTGGTGAACAGAAACAGCAGTTTGAACAACATGAAGAAGATGAGCAGTAGCAGTTCTCTCATAACAAATTACAGCCTCCTCAAGTTGCACAGCAGTTTCAAGAGGAAGGGATTTTTCCGGAAGGTAAAAAACAAAATGATAAGGGCAAGGCCATCATGCCTACCTCTCCCAAGAAGATTAAGCCCGGGGTAGAAAAGAAACAAATGCTCAAGGTGGTTACTCCAAAGGTGACAAAAGCTATCCAGAGCAAAAGAAAATCGCCCAAGAGACCTCTCACTAGCATGCCAAGAAGGAAGAGTGCAAGATTGGCCTTCAAAGGGAAGGGCAAGATTGGAGAAAGTCAAGAACATGGAGGTGCATTGGCTATGATCCCAATCCAAAGTGATGACAACGATAATGAAGCCCGCATTCTTGAAAGCCTTCTAATCCATCGAGAGGGTCAAATTGAAGCATTGGAGAATGACCTTCATCGGGAAAAGAGCTTCAATCATTTCTTGGAGATCCAAAATAGACAGATGAGTGTTCACATGGCAGTTGATGAAACACGGGCAATCAAATACAAGAATGAGGCTGCTAAAGCACGAGTAAGGATAGAGGAGATCATCGGTGAGTTTGATGAAGATGAAGAAGAAGACCAGCCTCGGCGGAAGAGGCCTAGAACCATAGGGCTTAAAAGAGCCCTGGAAAAGCAAAAGGAAGAAGAACAAGCCCATCTTCAATCCTTTCCCCTCACTGCACTACTTGAGCAAGAAATTGAAGAGAATAAGGAGGCATGGCTAGAAAGAGCCAATAAACACTTGGAGATGAAGCTTGAAAAGGCAAACAGAGACCTGGAGCTGCAAAGGAAGATGACACAGCACTATCAAAGGTTGAATCAGTTTGCCCGGCGCAAGCTAAAGGCCACCCAAGCAAAACTAAAGGAAGCAAAGGGGAAGCGCCCGACATGGAAAGAGAAGAAAGGCACATCAGCACTTGATATTTTGGCTTCAGCTTCGGAGCATGTTTCTAAGGACCCTTGAGGGTCATGCATACCAATTTTGGGCCCATTTTGACAACTTTTGGTTTTTTGGCATTTTTGGGTTTTTGGTCAAAAACTCATAAATTCGCCATTTCATTTTGAGGATTCGTCAAGGGAGGAGAATGGTACCATCAGATGCCATAAGTTCATGAGCATGTCCTCAGTGATTTTCAGAGCATTTGGAGATCATTTTCCCCTTCAAAACAGCGAAAAAGGCTCGCATTTTGCACACTCTGCCCGGTCTATCAGCAGACTGTAATTTTCTGGCTTTTTACACACAGGTGCAGATTTGGAGGACTTCTGGGCATCGGATTGGAGAAATTTCAGTTGCGCCAGAAAGTAGACACTCAGAGCTTTCCAACGAGCTATCATGAGTCTTTTTTTGACATCAGGAAGGCTGCCAAATGTTTCCGGCAAGTCAGGGGACCATTTTCTGATGTAATTTTGAAGTATTTTTGTAATTTTTGAACCTCTAAAATCTGCTTTTTCCAAATGTGCGTTTAGCTATTTTTGCACATGAAAAATGATGTAAAGTCAATATAATTTCTATTTTTAGCATTTTCTTAGATATTTTATGAGATCAAGGACAAGTTTAGATATTTTGATTAGGCCAATGGGATAGCTAGTTGAACCATGAGGTTTTCCTCACTTGAGCCTATTTATTCCACAAGATCTCATTTGTAAACAAGGCTGAACTTGAGAAGAGAAGAAATATATTGGTCATATGAGCTTTGAAGGAAATACTTGTGTTATGCTTTTGGATTGACTCTTGGATGTTCTTGGATGAATGAAGAAGGATTGTTGATGGATTCCATGACTTGGTAGAATGGTATAGTGTCTCTTGCTTTGTTGTTGTCTTCCAGTTTTCATTCATGATACATGTTTCTTGCTTGCTATAGATCAGTAGAGAACACATTTGAGATATGCCCATGGAGGCACCTCAAATTTCCTGAATCTTCATAGCCTTCATGTTTTCTTCTTCCTTAGTTGCATTAAAGAATTCTTAACTACTCTTTAACAACTTGAGGATATTGTTGCTAGTTTCATTCATAGTTCTATGCATGTTGAGTAGGATGTATGGTGTGCCCTGCTTACCTATGACTGTCCATAGTCCCATCCATGAAACTATCTCTTTGACTGATTATATTATCATTTTGTTTGAACCAAGGAGGCCTAGTCCCGATCTAGCCATTTGCCTAAAACTATGAAAGCTTGTTTGTCAAAGTTCCCAATAACTTAAAGACTATGTTTAGGCATTCCGGCATAGTATTTTGAGTTGTTAGTCTGTCTTATGTGTTTTTCCCCAAATTCTGATAGCCATTTCCCAAAGTTAGAGGGTCTTATACTTCTATGCATGGCTTGAATGTTTATTTCTATGTATTATTTAGCTTGTAGTTACATTTTGCATGTAATGGTTTACCATACCATGTTTATGTCTGCTATCAAACTAGTTATGCTTGAAATCCTTCGTCTTTCACAAACTTGATGTCCATTTACTCCATTTTTCCCTAAGATCCTTTCTACCTTGAATCAAATCAGCCCTTCAACAGCCTTGTATCGTCATCTAATAGCTTTCTTTACCTTTTGACCCCATAGCACAGTTAATCTAACATCTTGTTATCTATTTTATATCTTTGATCAGTTTCATCCCTCACAACTTAAAAAGCAAAAAATCAAAAACTTACTTCATAACTAGCCTAAAATCAGAACACAAATAAGCAAACACACAGATATCCCTTACACATATAGATAGAGCCCTCTCTGAGTCCAGGAAGGCTAGGTCCTTGGGCTCCAAAACTTGGTTTGATGTTACACTGTCATTTGGCTTGCCAATCAGCCAAATCACGGGACCCTAACATAATGGCGATCACGGTGGGACTCTGAGTTAGTGACAATCTAAGGACACCTTAGAACTCCAGAAGTCCCTTCAAGCTTAGAAAACTTAAGAGTTGTTTGAAGAGTAGAAACTAGCCCTTTCACCATCCTAGCAAAATGATGACTCAGCTATAGGACACTCTTCCAAACCTTATGCACATAAAACTCAGAAAAACCCCAAAAAACTCCCTTAGATTGGTTTTTGTCAATATTGGTGGTGGACCATACACATATCTCAAAACAACTAAAAATCCACCTCGCGACTCCACTAGCCTCCAGTAGGCCTTACTATTTTACCGAACTCTAGATTACTATCCAATCAACCTATCCCGTCGCTCACTAACATAGCGGGAGATGGTGGGACATTGAGTACATGACAGTCTAGCAAACTCTTATAGACTCTTAGTCCTTTAGATACCATAAATAAGCAAGCAGTCCATAAGATCATTTTAGAGTAAAACTCTTTTTGTTGTCACCACCCTAGCAAAGTGTTGAAACAAAGTTTAGAATACTTTAAAAAACATAGGCTGCATATAAAACTCAGAAAATCCAAAATATTTCCAGATTGGCTTTACTTTAGTTACTGGTGGTAGACCATAGCTAAATATTTTCAAAAAAAAAAAGTTCCACCTGGCGACTCCACTAGCCTCCAGTAGGCCTTTTTCCCCACTAGTCCTTATAAATACTCCTAGGAATGCAGTAAGTAAACCCAAACATCCTGATGGAGGAAGACATGGTTCAACACCTGAGGACACAAAGGAGATATGCTCCGATGAGCAGAGAACATATCCCTAGTTTCCCACACAAAATGCCCACAGATGTAAATTGGTTCGAAGACCTACCTATCTTTCGAAATGAAAATATTGACAACCCATTTTTGCACCTCATCAAATTTCATATGCATGTATGTAGCTTAAAGGTTGAATGGCATGAGGACTGCCTTATGAAAATGTTCATGGGTACATTAGAAGAAGAGGCAAGAGAATGGTATGAAAACCTAGAACCTCGTACCTTGTTTTCTCTAAAGGATTTCCACAAAGTATTTTGTAAACGCTATATAGGGCATTGTCCATCTTTATCATTGGCTGAAAATTGTTGTGATCACTCTGAAAACCTCATACAACACATTGTAAACATTGAAGAACACTACGGAAATTGGCATCCTGAGGAGTTTTTAGAGGAGGTCCATAATTTTCTTACCCAAGCCAACAATCAAGATGACCAAGAAGAGTTGATCCTAGATGAAATCCATCAAGAAATAAGAGAGGATCCACAAGAACTCTTTGAAAAGGTTGAAACAGATAACAATCCATCTGCCCTTTCATATAAAATACAAGAGGACATTCAGCCACAAGATCAACTTCCACAAAAGATGGAAAGAAATTGTTGACCCATCCAAAGAAAACAGAAAACACCTTCTCCCTTAACTGAACAGGAAATAAATCAAATAATAAACATGCAGACAGCCTCTGAAACTTCATGTAACCAAAACTTCGCTGATTTTTCTCTTTTAAACCCTGCATATCATAAATCAGAAAATAGATTTGTAAATCAAGTTGATGAAAAGAAATCTGATTGTCCAATATACATGGCTGGTGACATTACTTATGTTAATGATTCTCCAATTTTTGATCAATATGTTGATGATTATGACTTCCAAACAGAAACTAACTTTGCAGAAGACTCAGTTTTTGATTACAAAGAAGAAGCTCAGTTTCATGAACTTGAAGAAAGTAAGCAGCCATTACAGGTCATCTATGACAATGATGAGGAGAGCTTTGAAAGTTCAGAAGTAAGTGAAGAGTCTTGGACTCTTTTCTCTACTTCCCTTCAGTCCATCAGAGATAACATTCACATAATTGGAAATCAGCAGTTTTTCAGCTTTGATGATAAGGTTGAGGAAGATGGTGAAATTCTTGAGCATGTTGTAAATGAGAAGCCTTTTCCTGAAATGGTTGAAGAAATCATTTTGGACATGGAATCTTCCTTAACTCCAGATTTGCAGCCACCAAGTTCCATTGACTTACAAATTGCAGATGATGAAGTAGAGGTTAAGAAACAAATGAGAGTTGTCACACTATCCTTTGAATATAATTTACTGTCAAAGTGTATCCCTGCTCATCAACCTGATGACCTTCACACAGTTTTCAGCCCGCCCTATCAAAACACATCAGCTTGGAAAGAGAACTACACTGCAATATATGATGAGTCTGATAGTTCAAGTAATCATAGCCAAGGGGAAAAGTTGTTGTACCAAGGGGGTCCCAAATATGGTCAAGTGGGAGAAAGAGTAATCCTGAATGAAACCTATATCTCAAATCCTCTATATCAGGTATTATTCCAAGATCGAGTTGCTGTTTTCCTTGAAAAGTCTAAAAGAGTAGTGGTTTCTATCATAAACAAGTTGCTACCAAGAATGAGAAAAAGCTTAAGTACTACTGTCCAAAAACCTGCCAAATGGGTGTGGCCTTGTCATTATTTCTGCATCATGAAAGAACTAAACCAAATTCACCCATACAATCATCTACTTGACTGGTTACATCGGAAAGAAGAGTTCAACAAATGTGTATGTTGTGTACAATTTAAATTAGGATAGGTAGACAGCAGTGGAAAATAAGCTCAGCCTTGCGAGCATCTTTTCAGTTTTAGATTTTTTGAAGAAAAGTGAAAAAGAAGAAAATACAAAAACAGTAAATAGTAGAAAAAGAGGGCAGTTTCTAAAAAGCAGTGGTAAAGCCCCATGTCCCAAAAAATATTCCTTCGAAAAGCGCGTAAGTCTAAATGCCGCTACTAGTACTTCAATGTCTTGTTCATCTATCTAGCCTAATCATAGCTGAGCATGTTTAAATTTATTTGCTGATAAGTTAGTGAGTGAAAAAGATGGTTAACATTGTGTAAGATTGACTTATCACAGAGAGTAGATTAGGACAAGATTCTGGTTCCACATGCCCAAAACAGAACCAAAGAGAGAAGCGAGGGATGAAAAACACATTGTACATCTTAGCCCCGCTTTTCTACATTTCCTTTTTGCAAAATAATATTTGTGTGCAGTTTGTCCTTTCATGCCGCAAATACATGACAAATCAGACTGTTTAACCCTGATTTGATCATTTTGAATTTCGTGTTTTAGAATAGAGAATAAAATCCTGTCAAACAGCTTGATCTTGACAGTTGATCTAGTTTAGGTAGAGTAATGAAGGAGTTCATCAGTTTAATCTGAACTCCCGGCAGATATAAGAGTAGAAATAGATAGGTTCATTTTGCAAAAATAAAAATATACATTTTCAAAAGGCTGCTAGTTCAAATGTGCCAAAGAGAAGAAAAAATGTTAGGAAAGATAGTGGGGTAGGTAGAAATATCATTGATGTTAACCATGCTGTCACTTTTCAGAAATAGCATCAAAGAAGGGTGAAATTTTGCGCCAATAGGTAAGGCACTGGTCTTCATAAGCCAAAGATCTGAATTCTGGACACCTCCTGACAAGGAGCTGCCCTCCCCAAATGGAGCCCCTGTTAGTCATCCGTATTTTTCACTTGTTGGTGATGACTAAATCCATAGCTGAGTTTTCTAGAAGCTGATCTCCATAGGTCAATTTTTCATCTAGAAAACCCTCATGAAACTTCTTTTGCCCTCCTACTTTTCAGTCCACCCATGTCAAGGTTAAGCCTCATTATCACTATCCTATCTAGCTTTAGCCCTACTAGTCTGCCCATTAGCTCTAAAAAGACAATTCAAGTCTGCTTCAAAACCGCCCCGAAGTTAGGAAGTGGCGCTTTAAGGCATTTTACCCTTGGCAACCATCAAAAGGCCAAAAAAACTCCATCTGCTACAGACCAATCATGACAGACCTCCCACTCTGCAAATGAAATTGATCACAGCCCTAAGTCGCACCACTTACACACCCCTAAGTCTCAGCAATGCATAGACCACAGTCTCAAGCTGATTTTAGGTGTTTTGCAGTGTTTTATGGATTTTACAAAGACAAGAAACATGTCATCATCTCAGGAGAAAATTCTTGAATCCACATTTAGAAGAATAGCTGCTTCTCAATGTAAACATGAGCTTGAGATACATCTGCAGGGTAAGGAGTTACTCATCAAACTCTTACAGCTTCATTCAGCCTGATAGCACAGTAAAAGAAAGACAACACTGTCAAACAAACTTGTTATTTGTCATGGCCAAAAAACCTCCTTCATCTATAAGCAAAGGGTTAAGGCGCCCCCTTCATCCACAAGTAGAGGGCGATGGCCAATGTTGACTTAAAGAATTGTAAAACTTACTATAAGCACAGGTTTGTTTTTTACTAGACAGTGAAACAATGACTCAAGGTTTTTGAGGGAAAATGATGATCAAAATAGGGCTAAGATCTGAAATGTTCAAATCAAGAGAAAGAAGAGTTTTTTTCTCTTGTGCCCTAAGAAAGAAGATAAATTGAAATTTCCAGCATCATCATCATGGCACAACAAAAAGAGACTCCATTGATCAAAGATATCATAACAAAATATCTCTGCAGGGGTGTTAATATGAATGGCTCAAATCAATGTTGAGCAAGAGGACACTTCAGTAAAAAGGACCTCTGTGTGCTCTTATGTTTTTGTTGGGTTGTGGGATAAAGTCTATGGTTTGCAGATAAACATAGAGAAAAGGTAGGCAAGTAGTACACAGTCCCAGACATGAGACATCTTGATGTCATTCAAAGCGCCAGTGCAAGTTCAGGTGTTGCGATCTACACTCCACCACAAAGACAAATGTATCCTTCAGATGCAATAGGGTTGGTGATTTCAGAGCTCCATTGAAAATAAAATGACTGATAAAAGCCTTGGTACCTATGAAATATTCCAGCAGTCATTCTACACCTCATATGTTTGTCTCCGCAACACAAAGGTATAAAAAGGTTATGATCTTAGTTTTAAACCCTTGGGGAGGCATGTCATTAATGAAAGTAACTCCAATCATAGACAGGTTTCTCTTTAAAACTGTTTATCACAGCTGGCAAAGGCAATCTGGGCTTTTATTATCAAGAGACATCATCACTCAAAAGATTGTTTAAATGTGCAAAAGGGGGGTCATTTGACATACTGTTAGTTTTGGGAAGCTTGAAACAAATGCAGGTCTTCGTTATTCAAGGGACAAAGATATCATAGTAATATGCTATAAGCAGAGACAATGTGTTGGAAAAAGCGCCTTTCTTAATCAATAGAAGATTTGCAAAGTCTAAATAAATGCAGAAATTTTTCACACCTACAGTGGGAAAAAGGTTGAAGAGACATCTGGAGACAAAACTGTCAAAGCAAGTTAAAAAGACAAGCCCTATCCTTTCTAATAACAGAGCAGTTTTCAGTATTTTTTTTAACAGTTTTGGATTGGATTTTCTGTTTTAAAATGATCACCAACAGTGCTAAACAAGTGTCAGGGGATGGTGTACAAGTTCATTGAGTCATTTTCTAAAGCTGGGGCTCCTGTGCTAAAGTAATCATCAAAGGAGGCAGTGGTAGCAAAAGTCACCTTTTCAAACTATAATGCATAAGTCAAAACAATTTTAACATTTCCAAAATAGGTTGGTTTGTTATAAAAAGGATGTCCATATGAAAATTTTTTAAAAGGCACAAAACACCACTGCCAACATCATCTCGAAACCCAAGTTTCACGATGCACCAAAGGTATTATTGAAAAGGGAAAAAAATCTTTGAAAACCTTTGCAAAGACCAATCAAAGGTTCGATTTCATTTTAAAAAGGAAAAGTGACCGTTAGGTTTCCTCCTTTCAAAGGAATAAGTCAAATGTAAACTTGTTTTCAAACTTCTCCAACCAGCAATTACAGTCTCCACGCGTTGAAAGGCAAGTTTCAAATCGATTTGCAGAAGTTTTTGCAGAGTTTCAGGTTTTTTTTAGACCGCGCGGCACTCCTATAGGAGTGCGCGACAATCTTAGGCAGATTTTTTGAACTACGCCACAAGGGCGCGTGACACTCCTGTAGCCGCGCGCGGCGCCCCTGTAGCCGTGGGTCACAGGTGCCCGACACCGCCCGACACCACCCGACAGGCCACCCGACAAGTCTTCTGCGTGGCGTTCTTCTCCACGAGGGTGCCGCGCATACCTCTGACCTCTAAACGCTCTCCAAGCTCCTTCCAAAGCATTCTCAACTTATGAAAAGGGTTTTTCTTGACATTTTGAGGTATTCTACAGCTCCTCCTTAAATTCACACTTGCTAGATAATGCTTGGAGGCCAGGGACTGTGTCAAAGTGAAATAGGGCGTTTTGTTTCAAAACATACTTATGGGTTCCTGACTGCTGAAAGGGCTTGGGTACAAGCTGTCCTTTTTTTTTTTCTACCACGGAAGTATTTCAACCTATGTCAAACTCTGCCCTTTAACCACAAGAAAACTCAAACTATGTTTTAACCCTTTGTTTGACTGAGTTCATACATCATTTCATATTAGTGGACTGCTTGTGAGGTTTGAGTTTTCAATCAAAGGAGCTGCTCCATATTAGAACTCTGTCACCATATATAACAAACTTTGTTTTTGATGTGGAAATATCAATTGTTTAAAACTGTGATTGAATGGTGGATATGCTAATAAAAGTCCGTACAAGGAAAGAACAGGTTTTGAGCTAAGCACTATGTGTATTCACCTTTCATATATCAGAGAGCAATGATGTGCTTATTCTTCAAAATATCAAAGAGCAAAGTTAACCCTACCAACCACAGAGGGGTAGTTGTTCACTGTGTACACTTTGTGAATACCTTTTGTTGATTCTTCAAGATCACTGTTAAGATGATATTCAGATAGTTGTAAAGGTATTCTTCTAAGGAGGACAGGGGTTCTACATTGAAAGAGGAGCTTTGATTGTGTGAAAAGATAAACTCCTACAGCCTTTAATTGAAACTTTTGAAGCATTTTTCAAAAACTCTGTCACCTTGTTACATAAACTGTGACATTGACTGTATGCTTACACTAAAGGTTGATTGCATGAGATATGAGTTTGTTGGGTGGTTGCAATGCTAGACAAGGGGAAGTTTGTGAAGATTGGGAATTTTATCATTGGTCAGAAATACAAACAGGTTGTTGAGCTCCAAACATCACAGAGCAAGGCGATTTTGACACTTTACACAGCAATTTCACCTAACAGTCTGTCTTCATTTCACTGTATTGTCTCTTGTTAAGGGGTCTGCTAGCTAAGATACATATTAAAGGTGGGAAGGCCACTTTTTAAAGGAGCAGGGGTTTTGTATTGTGAGGAAATATTTTTCAAATCATCCAAATACATTGTTTCTCTATCAAAACAGTGAATTGACAGAGTTTAGCTCAAAGAAGGTAGTTTAAAGACATTGAGGCAGTTTGGTGCTTCAAGAGCATATTTAGCCCAAAATTCCACCCAGGCAAGACAACAGAAGTGGTTTACATAAAATATATGAGCCAATCTCTACAGAGGAGGTCAATGCACATCCATCCATCCTCTTCAATTTTCATGAGGTAGGTTGTTTAGATTTCTGCCAGAAGGTACAGGAGGTCAAAAGTTTCTCACCCTTGACACACCTATGCGCCCTAAGGTTCTAAAGCAAACATTTCCAGGTAGCAGACCTTGATTTCAAGTTTTCCCTGAGGTCAGTGTCTAAAGCCACCAAAATTCCATATCATGGCGAGAAATGGTTCAAACAGACCCATCTAGACTTAGATGACTACAAGCCTTTCATCAAGCCTGAGCACAGAGATACTTGCACTGCTATTTTTCCTTTCTCTCATCTTCTTGCCAGCTACACTCCCCTAATGAAGGTCATAATGAAGTATTTTACTTGTGAAGGGAAATTTACTCAAGTTTATGCCTATCATGTCCGACTATTGATGCATTTCACTAGAACTAGACAGCTCAATATCCCTTACTTTTTATGCAAAAGCATCGAGAAGATGGCATCCTTAGTCCAGAAGAAGACTCCATCTCTACAAATAGCTTCCCTTTTCCATCATTCTCTGATCAAAATTATCATTCTACATCAGTTGGAGAAGAAAGTGGTTTCTTGGGATGTTTTTATCAGTCACCCGGATTTCTCCACTTTTCATCCTGTCCATATATCTCCCACCCAGCCTATTCATCGCCCTATACCTTTGTCCAGCAGGCCTACTCCTAGAAGGCTCGAGATTACCACAGAACAGTCAGGACAACAAGAAGAGAAAGGGCATGAGCAAGAAGAAAGGGATGAAGAGCAGCAAACTGAAGATGAAGAACAGCAGCAGGACAGTGGTGAAGGTCAGCAGCAGGAGCAAGAAGAAAAGAGTGTTGAACAACAACATCTCAGTGAAAATGAACAGCAGGGACAAGAGGAAGAGCAGCAGCTTGATATTGAAGGTCATGAACAGCAGTTTGGGCAGAAATTTGAGCAGCAGCTTGAGCCACAAAATGAACAAGAAATCCAAGCACAGTAGCAGCATGATGTTGATGATCAAGGGCAACAAGAATTTGAGACAGATCAGCATCATGACATTGAAGAGTATAAGCAACCTAAAGAAGACACACATCAACCTCAAGGAGAGCAGCATTTTCAAGAAGATGACAAGGGCAAAGAAATTGTGCCTCCTTCTCCTAAAAAGAAAAAGCCCAACACAGCAAGAAAGAAAGGGCCTAAGGCTGTCACTCCAAAAGTGACAAGAGTTGTCCGTAGCAAAATAAAAACGCCAAAGAGGTCTCCCACTAGCATGCCAAGAAGGAAGAGTGCAAGGTTAGCTTTCAAGGGCAAAAGGAAAGGCAAGATAGGAGAAAGTCAAGAACATGGAGGTGCATTGGCTGTCATTCCAATCCAAAGTGATGACAGCGATAATGAAGCCCGCATTCTTGAAAACCTTCTAATCCATCGAGAGGGTCAAATTGAAGCATTGGAGAATTACCTTCATCGGCCAAAGAACTTCAATAATTTCTGGAGATCCAAAATAGACAGATGAATGTTCACCTAGCAGTTCATGAAGCACGGGCAATTAAATACAAGAAAGAGGCTGCCAAAGCACACGTAAGGATAGAGGAGCTCATCGGTGATTTTTTTGAAGATGAAGAAGAAGACCAGCCTAGGCGGAAGAGGCCTAAAACCATAGGGCTTAAAAGAGCCCTGGAAAAGCAAAGGGAAGAAGAACAAGCCCATATTCAATCCTTTCCCCTCACTGCACTACTTGAGCAATAAATTGAAAGTAATAAGGAGGCATGGCTAGAAAGAGCCAATAAAAATTTGGAGATGAAGCTTGAGAAGGCAAACAGAGACCTGGAGTTGCAAAGGAAGATGACACAACACTATCAAAAGCTAAATCAGTTTGCCCGGCGCAAGCTAAAGGCCACCCAAGAGAAACTGAAGGAAGGAAAGGGGAAGCACCTAGCATGGAAAGAGAATAAAGGCACATCAACACTTGACATTTTGGCTTCAGCTTTAGAACATGTTGCTAAGGACCCTTGAGAGTCATGCACCCCAATTTTGGGCCCATTTTGACAATTTTTGGTTTTTTGGCATTTTTGGGTTTTTGGTCAAAAACTCATAAATTCGCCATTTCATTTTGAGGATTCATCAAAGGAGGAGAATTGTATCATTGAATGCCATAATTTCATGAGAATACCCTCAGTGATTTTCAGAACATTTGGAGATCATTTTCCCCCTCAAAACGGCAAAAAAGGCTCTCTTTTTGCATACTCTGCCCGGTCTATCAGCAGACTGTAATTTTCTGGTTTTTTACACACAGGTGCAGATTTGGAGGACTTCCAGGCATCAGATTGGCGAAATTTCAGTTGCACCAGAAATTAGACACTCATAACTTTCCAACGAGCTATCATGAGCCTCGTTTTGACATCAGGAAGGCTTCCAAATGTTTCCGGCAAGTCAGGAGACCTTTTTCTGATGTAAAATTGAAATATTTTTGTAATTTTTGAACCTCTAAAATCTGCTTTTTCCAAATGTGCGTTTAGCTATTTTTTCACATGAAAAATTATGAAAAGTCAATTAAATTCCCTTTTTTAGCATTTTTTAGATATTTTATGAGATATTTTTGTGCCTTGGGCTTTGCAAAGCCTCAAGGACAAGTTTAGATATTTTGATTAGGCCAATGAGGATGCAAGTTGAACCATGAGGTTTTCCTCACTTGAGCCTATATATTCCAAAGGCTCTCATTGTAAACAAGGCTGAACTTGAGAAGAGAAGCAATATATGGTCATATGAGCTTTGGAAGGAAATACTTGTGTTATGCTTTTGGATTGCCTCTTGGATGTTCTTGGATGAATGATGAAGGATTGATGATGGATTCCATGACTTGGTAGAATGGTATAGTGTCTCTTGCTTTGTTGTTGTCTTCTAGTTTTCATTCATGATACATGTTTCTTGCTTGCTATAGATCATTAGAGAGTAACTTTGAGATATGCCCATGAAGGCACCTCAAATTTCCTGAATCTTCATAGCTTTTATGTTTTCTTCTTCCTTAGTTGCATTAAATAATTCTTAACTGCTCTTTAACAACTTGAGGATATTGTTGCTAGTTTCATTCATGGTTCTATGCATGTTGAGTAGGATGTATGGTGTGCCCTGCTTACCTATGACTGTCCATAGTCCCATCCATGAAACTATCTCTTTGACTGATTAGATTATCATTTTGTTTGAACCAAGGAGGCCTAGTCCCGATCTAGCCCTTTGCCTAAAACTATGAAAGCTTGTTTGTCAAAGTGCCCAATAACTTAAGTACTGTGTTTAGGCATTCCGGCATAGTATTTTGAGTTGTTAGTCCGTCTTATGTGTTTTCCCCAAAGTCTAAAAGCCATTTCCCAAAGTTAGAGGGTATTATACTTCTATGCATGGCTTGAATGTTTATTTCTATGTATTATTTAGCTTGTAGTTACATTTTTCATGATTAATGGTTTTCCATACCATGTTTATGTCTGCTATCAAACTAGTTATGCTTGAAATCCTTCGTCTTTCACAAACTTGATGTCCATTTACTCCATTTTCCCCAAAGATCCTTTCTACCTTGAATCAAATCGGCCCTTCAACAGCCTTGTATCGTCATCTAATAGCTTTCTTGACCTTTTGACCCCATAGCCCAGTTAATCTAACATCTTGTTATCTATTTTATATCTTTGATCAGTTTCATCCCTCACAACTTAAAAAACAAAAAATCAAAAACTTACTTCATAACTAGCCTAAAATCATAACATAATAAACAAACACACAAATATCCCTTACACATATAGAGAGAGCCCTCTCTGAGTCCAGGAAGGCTAGGTCCTTGGGCTCCAAAGCTTGGTTTGATGTTACACTGTCATTTGGCTTTACAATCAAATGTAAATCAACACAGGATTCTAATAACTCACCACAATAGGTGCTTGTCTGTGTCATTTTAATGAAGAATATCTCAAATTCCTTTTTACCTATTTATCTTTTTTGTAGTTAGTGTTGTAGTGTCTTTTCCTTAAAAACCATTGTTTGGCTTCTAGTCATTCTTTTGGTCCCTTGTTTGCTAACAGCTTGTTCTTGTTTTGCATGTTTGACTGCCTTTGATTTATTTTCTACAGATAGGGGAGTTTGTGTGTCAAGAACCTGCACTTGCTTTAACTTTTTCTCAGTTTTTTTACTTGGCTTTACTCTTGCAGTTTCTTTTGATTTTGAAACCAAAGTTTGGCTCTATTTTGCTGATAGTAGTGATGGAATTCTCTTAGCTTTAGGATTTCTTATAGGAGTTAGAGTATCCAACTCAAAACCATTAACAAAAAAGAATTAGGACCAATCTCTTCCTAACCTTTTAAGTTCATGTAAAACCAATAATTTCATTAAGCCATGATGAAACAATGATGTCTCACTCCCCTCAAAGTTTTCTTGAACCTTATTAGCCATTTTTGAAAGAATTCTATGCAGATAAAAAGGTAAGTCAAGGGAAATCTTACAAGTGAAGTGTAGAAGTAATTTGAAATGGTATGAATAAACCTTGTGATATCTGCCTTCGCATGTAAAGTATTTTTGGATGATGAGAAATTGTTTTGAATAATTATCTTTGATGCAGCTTCTTGGAACAACATTGTTGAGATCCATCTCAATGTGCTCAGGCTTCATGAACTCTTTACACTATTCCATATTAAATTTGAATCCTTTGAACAAGGTTTCTTGACCTCTTCGAATTTCTGTAACAACAGAAATGATCTCTAGCGTAATAGAAAAACCTAGCATCCCCACTTTAGTGGTTGTTCCACTGAAATTCATAGCAAATTCCTTGGATACCTGTGTATGACAGCCCTTCAATTTCTCACAAAACTGTAAGCAACCCGCTCTTCTGAATGCTTCCATTACTGCTGGGTCTTCAGTTATTACTTTCATGTCTTCAGGTTCATGTCTTAACCACTGTCCTCCTCTGTGTATTTTTCCTTCCTCTGCCATAGTTCTTCAGAGAACCTCATAGCCTCGCTTGATATAAATGTTTCACCCTCACTTGATATAAATGCATAAGCCTCGCTTGATACAGATGTAGTAAATCCTTTGAAAGAACCAGCCTCAAGTTTGGCTCAATACAATAATGCTTCAGAGCTCAGATATTACGCATGGATGCAAAAGGAATGAGAACGACTAATTAGGAAAGAATTTGAAATTTAAATGTCCTCTCATAACTGAAAATGATGGCTTATTCATAACCTACACTGACTATGATGACTGAAAACATGGGTATGTACTTCGATTTCATCATTACATGACTTAACAGGCATCTAACCTACCCATTCCCAATGGTTTCTAACATTTGACAACTTGACTGACAAGATAGTTACAAAACCGTGCTTTCATAGTGCCTGTAGTGCAAAATTTACTGTTTGCGCTACGAAAATATCAGCGATTTCGTAGCACAAAGTGACTTTTTATAGTGTAATATGCTATGAAACGGTGGTTTCTTAGATAATTAGGAATTTTTGATAAAAAAACTTTGGGAAATGAAGTGCAATGGAAAATGATGAATGTTGGACATGAAAAGAGTTTAAAAATGACTTTGTTTAAACCTTAGGGTAAGCTTCAAACTATAAAAAATCTAAATCTTCCCTTGATCAAATTTAAAATGACTCATAAAACCCTATTTTGACCCATGAACCTATGTAACCTTGTCAAAGTGATGTTTTGAATTTTTTGAGTGATAACAGATAGCTGCGCAGAAAATACAACCCGAGCTATGGAAATTAAGGATGTACACAACCTCTATAAGCATAAGAGATGCAATGGAAGGGAGATGAGGTTAACCGCTCATATTGGTGACTATGAGATGGATCAGGTTATTCTAGACCTAGGCTCGGATGGAAATGTACTACTTAAGAAAACCTGGAAACAAATGGTAGCACCTAATTTGGATTGGTCCACTATCCAGCTGCGCATGGCCAACCAACAAAAAATCATACCTTTAGGAAGGTTATCCAAGATTGTGGTAGACATCGCATGGGTCAAATTTCGGGCTAATTTTGAGGTCATTCAGATCGTAGAAGATGCGGATCCCTACCCGACGCTCCTAGGATTGTATTGGGCCATAGATATGGGCGATATTATCAACTTAAAAAAGAGGAGCATGGTATTTGAAAGTGAAGGAACGCGGGTAATAGTACCTCTATATCCCGCAAAAGGAGACAGGTACACAGATTCAGTGCGTGAGGAAGAAGAGGTGGATCACATTTATAAGCTAACTATGAGGGACGAAGACTAGGTCAACCCTATAGCTGATGGTATGATTCTCTGGGAAAGAGATAGCAAATTCTTCTCCGATTCCGATGAGGAAATGGAAAATTGGAAAAATCAGCTGCATGATGTCTCTATGCTGTGCTTCCTACAAATTAAATGGGGCTTCCACTGCATATCTTCAAAGGTAAGAGAACTACCCTATCCCAGTAGGATAAAAGAGTGTTATGAGGATCCATGCAATGTCTCTATTCCCGAGTCAGAGGAGGAGCACATAGTTGCGGGACCCCCCCTACAGGCTGATCATGCGCCGACACATCAGAAACAACTGCGTTCGATCTTGGGACTTACGAGCTACTACAAGGAATTTATTCTGAGATACGCACTGACCACCGCACCTCTAGACAAACTCCTTAAGAAATATGTTTCATTCTTTTAGGATGACGAGTGTTGGAAGAGCTTTGAGAGACTCCGAGAATGGATGGTATCGGCACCTCTTATTAATTATCCCAATAGGGTGAAGGAATGCCTTGTACATATTGATACATCAGGGATTGCCCTGGGAACGGTCCTTACGCGGCTTGGCGCCGGAGACATTGATCACCCAGTCGCATTGGCTAGTCAAGAACTCTCAAGTACGAAGAACAATTATGCAACCACAGTGAGGGAAGTGTTGGCATGCTCTATGCACTACAAAAGTATCAGCACTATCTGTTGGCAGGAAACTTTAAGATGTTTACAAATCATTCGGATTTCAAGTCCCTGATGAATAATCCTGTGTTGGGGGGGAAACTTTGCGGGCAGATGTTTATGGTTCAGGAAGACCATTTTGAATTCATATTCAAGCAAGTGAAGCTGAATGTGAGGTTGGATCACTTGCCCCAACTTGAGTCGGGCAGGGAAGCCCCTAACTTGAGGGAAGGATTTCCTGATGTGAAGCAGTTCGCCATAAAGGTCGTTGATGCTCACTTTGCTAATATCATTCAACCCCTAACTATAGGCATGGCCTATTTGGTATGACAAAAGAAGGAGTTGGTTACCCACGCAGTGGATTTTACTATTATTGTAGGTCCTTTATATGAACTTGGCATTGGAAAAGTGTTGGAAGATGAGAGGCATGATATCTTGGTAGAATCTTGCAAAGGCACAGCAGGAGGTCACTATGCTGGTAAGACAACGGAAAAAAAAATCTTTTGGGTTGGGCTATGGCGATGTAGAATTAAATTTTGAAGGAATAAGCTCAGGCTGAAGTTGGTGCGCTGGGAGCACAAGGGGTATGCTTCGAGTGCAGAGGTGTGATGGGAGCACAGCGGTACAATAAGTGCACCCAGGGTACAAAAACTAGCCATCAGAACAGTCAAATCTGGTAAAAAGAAAAAAATACCGTTGGATGGGATGGGTGGCCGCCATTTAATGAGGCCATTTCTGGATATCTTTTACCATTTACTTGATGGTAAGTTCCACGTGAATTCTACCCTACCTTTGGGCGATATCCAAAGCTATAAAACAGGTAGGCTAGAGCAGACAAGGGTTCCGTATCGCTTGAATAGCTCGTACTTGCCATGTTTGCCCTGGACAAAGTGTTGCTATAAGAATTTCTATGCCCCTAGTGTCTCTTTCCTGTCTGAGCAACCTGGTCCCTTAGATAGTAGCAATCCCTAGTTTGTCTTTTGCACTAGGATGTTAGCTACAAATCCTGTTGAACCCTCGAAACCAGTAATCTAAACGGAACTGGGCACTGAGAAGTGGTGGAAATTGAGTTAGAGGTTGAAGAATTTTTCTCTAGCCCAATCACCAAGAAGGGAAAGGATAAAGCAGAAGACTCTGGGAAACCCCTGAAACCCATGAAATGGGGTTAAGGGGAAATCTCGTGCATCCCCATGGAATGTACCATCCCCGAAGGTGACACCCTAGGCGCAAGCTACTCAAGAGGAAGCCCAACCTGCCGGGCCGATCAACTGGCTAGCTCCCTTCGTCCGACCGTGCAGGCCCTCGACGTGCATGCCAAAGAACTTTGACAGCCTGATCATTTATCTGCAGATGCCACTAACCCTAGAAGAAGACCCTATCATTGGTGACCCTGTTGGGAAGCTGCACAAGATCAAATTTGATGTTCATGACTTGGCCAGTTTGGAGGCCTTCCCTGAGCTGGCACTTGAATTATACCTTGACACGATTCAGGAAGACAATGGGATTAAAATTGTTCCTCAGCACTGGGTACGTGGATTGGTTGGGTCTGGGCTCCTGAACTTGTTACGGATCCCTCACTTCGGTCACTACACCATTACGGAATGGCTAGCCCGACAGTTGCTTACTCTAATTCATGATTGCTGCTTGTGGATCGAGGACAGGATCCCCATCGACTCTGCGCTGGTTCACAAAATTACTGGTCTTCCCATGCACGACCCCAACCCTTTGGAGTGCGTGGGTAAAACGTATGAGGCAGAAATGGCTGAGTATATGCGCAAGACCTACCATGTGGAGCACAATACTTGGGATTTTATAACCAAGACCATCAATGACCAAGGCACGTAGCTGGGCACGATGTTGTTGGCATGAAAAATGATGAGAAAATATCAGGTCTCTTCTGTCCCATCCTACGTAATTCAGTTAGCCGGACAATGCGGGAAAGGGGTACGTTTTAACTGGGCCCAGTATTTGTGCGATGCGTTTTTGACTAATTTTCACGAGTCTCAAGAGCAGGGCCACGCTTTTTGTTATCCCTAGTTACTATTCCTCATATTTTTGGTTTCCTAGGAATCCCATGAGGAGTTAGTCCTTCCTGAGCTTACCCTGGACATGTGCGAAGGGGCTCGCTATGCACACTTTGGTATTCTAGGGACCTGCAACGTCTTGAAGATAACCAAGTTTTCTGGGTCCTTTTTCAGTGTAGCTTGGCTGCAGCCATTAACTCCCAACCATGATTGTCCCCTACCGTGTATGACAGATACAAAGATATTGTAGCTTTTCAAATCACTATGCACAACGTGCAGATAAAAGCACACAAGGATAAAGCCTGGAATTCGCTCCCTTATATGGTGGCGGATGAAGAAATTGACACCGTCATTGCGCTCTGGCCACCTAACTGGAAGATCGGCTTCAAAATTGGTGTGAAGAGCATCGAAGGCACCAGCACTTCAAAAGTAACCCCCTCCGTCGTCCTCAAGGATACCAGAGGTGTGACCAAGAGTACCAGACAAGACATGACCGTGGCCGCATAAAAAGATGTGCAACAGAAGTAGACCTTTGAAAAATACATCGAGGCGAAGACTCAGGTAACATAGCCAGCTCTAGGAAAAAAAGGATGGGATGTAGGAGGACCTTCCTCCCCCCACGGCACAAAGCGAACAAGAGAATGAAGCGAACAAGAGAACTTGTCAAACACCCCCGTAAGAAGCAAAAGACTCCCAATGGACGAGATGTAACGAGACAAGCCGCATTAACCGATGGAGTCCTTCTCCAAATCACTATGCCGTCATTAACATCGTGGAGGATGGAGGTAAAAACTCTGGTAAAACTGATAAATATATATTATTAATGATGAAAAGATGAGATAAGAGATGATTACAATGAGGGATCGCCTGGGCTTTAAATATAGCCTCAAGGTGTCCCTTGGCGAAGAGGCATGATCTTTGATCATGCCCTTTCAGTTAATAAAACCTAATATAACTATATCTAACTAATAATTAATAAAATATTCATAACATTGCCTCTCTCTTAAGATGCTTTGTCCTCAAAGCATACGTAATGATGGACAATGTTGACGAATGTCTGGTTTTCTCAAGCGATGAGCTCTTGCTTCCCACATTTTAAAAAGATCGTGAAGCATCTTCTCGAGCTCCCTCTGTTGGTGTCGTGGATAGTGAAAAGATCCGATATCGACAGAGTTGGATACTGTCTTGACTTCTATTGGATGTTTGATTTTCCTATCGGAAGGCACTTTTATGGGTAGATCTTGGAATACTTTTTCATGTTTCCCAACTATTCCTTGTTCTTCTGGTGATTTTTTGTGATTCCTTTTTAGATTTAGAGGTAAGTTACCAACAATTATTGTCTGATGTAACTTCTCCTCATCATCAAATGCTTCATTCTTAACAACCATATCTGCTTCATCACCGAAGGCCTCAACAGCGTCTGTCGTTATATCAGTGGCTTCGGATGTGTTTGTCGCTTCATATGTTTCGTTCAATTCTGGGGATGGAATAGTTTGTTGTTTACAATCATCTGTATCTTCATGGTGATGTGGGGAATCATCTTTTTCCTGATGCTCTTCTGAGTTCCCCGAATCTGCGAAATTGTTTTGTTTATTTTGTTCCCTGTTGGGAGATATTGGGGATTGTGTCGGACTTAACTTATCTATTTTATCATTTAGCTTACTGACGAGTTCTGTCATATTGTTCATCGCTTTGCTAAGCTTTTCTGTGGCCTCCATTTGTTTTAGCCATATTTGCCTTTTTATCTGATCAATCGTCATCATTGATAAAGACATACTGAACAGGTATGAGGTGGAAAATATCTTTTTGCCAGTTTCTCTTTTTTTTTTTTTTTAAATTAATTAATTAATATTTAATTAATTAATTATTATTTTTTTGAATTAATTAATTAATTAATAATAATTTTTTTTTAAACTATATAATTATTATATATATATAATTTTTAATTAAAAATTATATAATATATATAATTTAATTATATAATTGTTATATATATAATTATTAAATGAAAATTATATATATAAATGAATTATATAATTATAATATATATGTATATAATTATCAATCAAACTATATATTATATATTTTATATAGTTAAAAAAATTGTTCCGTCACAAATGTGCCCGTTCCGTTTGGACACACTGTTTGATATACTTTTAACAAATCGATTTTTTTTAATATATCGATGCTCAGAATTATATCGATAGTCACACAAGACGTTACCCGTCCAGATTTAAACCACGCTGTCAGATTTACACAGCCGTCCAAAATTATGCAGCCGTATATATCGAATCACCGTATTTTTTAAAACGCTGTATGTTTTAAACGTTGTATCAAATGTTAAACGTTGTATCGTTTTTAAACACTGTATCGTTTATTTATAACTCAATGATATATATACCCATAATGCATAGAACACCCAGCGTAATGCGTTCGACTAACCGACTAACCGAGCAAATAACACGTGTTTTATTTGCCGTTTATTTAAAAAAATGTTATGTGTATTTTACGGCGGGAGTGCGTAAAAACGGCACGTGTTAGCGACGTAGTATGGTGGCAACGAAGACCGCTAGCTCGATCAATCGGTGGTCGTGCACATTGGCAATCGTGATGGTGTCTCGTCGACTGGTCTAGCATTGCTGCTGAAAAATGCCGCTAGAGGTGCAACAAAAACAAGGATCAAACGAAGTCGACTTCGTACTACCAATGGAGTGGACAATGACAGTCAGCTTGACAGGGTGACAAGCCGAATGGAGTGTAACAATGACAGGTCAGGGATAGGGGTGACAAATAATGTCGTTCTGAACGAACAAAGGTGGTAGTAAGAAAAGCAGAAACAATGGCGTGGACTGGTGGGGATGATCGAATGTAAAACTCAGATAAATTGGAATTGAATTGAGATGAGGATTGTCTCCTCAAGACACCTGTCCGAGCCTTTCACAATATTTAACCTCAGGCAAACAATCCGAACCACAGGTGATTGACCACTATTTCTTCACAGGATTGAATTGTTAACCTGTAATCTTGTTTACCTCGGCCTCTTATTTCTGTACCTCTCAACAGTGTGCTTCACCGTGCTGTAATAGGAAGTTATAGGTCCGAGTTCTGAACAGGATCTAAGAACTTTAGAAGCTCCAAGCTATCCAGAATGGTGGTGGAACGGAAAAGTATGGCAGCGGCAAGCAAATGGTAATGATCAATGGATGGAGTTGTGAGTTGTGTAGGAACGACTTGTGCAGCAAGAGAGTGTAATGTAGCGTAATGAGATATGTGAGGGGAGGGCGTAAGGAAGATTGGGTGCAATTCTGCACTTGGTTTAAAAAATTTCTGAAATTTTCCTTCAAAATTCTTTAATATGATTGATGATGAACCTCAGAACTTAAAATTAGATTTGTGTCACTGCTGTCGTCTTCAATTGCAGAATTAAATTTCTGAAATGGCTGCTGAACAGTTCGGAAAGTAACTCTGCACTTGATAAAAAAAATCTGCAATCTGAAATTGCAGTTCTGGAATTCTATAATTCCTGGGTGATCACACAGATCCCGAAGAGCGATGGCTCCGATACCAATGGAGTGTAAAAACTCTGGTAAACTTGATAAACATATATTATTAATGATGAAAGAGGAGATGATTACAATGAGGGATCGCTTAGGATTTAAATATAGCCTCAAGGTGTCCCTTGGCGAAGAGGCATGATCTTTGATCATGCCCTTTCGCTAATAAAACCCAATATAACTATATCTAACTAATAATAATAAAATATTCATAACAAAGGACAGATGGGTAGCCTTAGAGGAGCAACAGAAAGCTACGGTCGACACAATCCAAGCCGAGCTCCGAGCGCTACAGATGAAGACAGATACATTGCAGACCACCGCGAAGCACGCAGACCTCGAAAACGTGATTCACCAACTTTGCACAAATTTTACCACAGAGATTTCGGCCACAACCACCCCTCAGACGAAGGTTGAAAGGTTGGTCACGATCGAAGGCCTCCTCGCGAGGAAGTTCAAATGGTCAAGGCATGAATGGAGCAAGGGATCACCGACCTCCGTGCTAAGTCGTTGCATCGAAACACCCCCCGAGGTACGGCCCAAATAACCTGTTAAGCAGAGAAGGCGTAAGGCCATTACAGGAAAATCGGTAGGTTTCCCAACTATTAGATATGGACATGTAGCTATGGACCAAGGTCTAGTGCGACCCACTCCTATGAAGCATCAACCAAGACCCGTGGTAGAAAGAAGAAGAGTTCGCGACATTAGAAGCTACCCTTCGTCGACTTTAGTTCCTACTCAACGCTTGACATGGCTGCGCCCTAGTCACGCCCTCCAAGTTGATATTGATGAACTTCGGCAAAATAAAAATTCCCTCAACAACTGCCTAAAGCCTTGGGCTGCTGAGACCCTCAAGCTGCCACAAGATGTGGATGTCACAGTTAAAAAACTAAACCAGACATTGGCGAGTGTCACCACCATAATGGAAGGCCCGATTTCTGAAAAGATGCTTGACATCACCCAGAATGCTACTACTCAGAGCGAAGGCATGTTTCCTCCATTAGCCAAGGTGATCAAATTTTTGTAGGTGCAGGTGGAGAACCTACCCTCTCAGTGACTCAGGACGAGTCACAAGATTGTGTTGGGGGACTGTTGGAACAATGTCCCCTAAAAAAATGCAATTTCATTTAAGTTTTGTATATTTTGGTCTTAATTAGCCTAATGTGGGGGTTTTGGGTTGGGTCAAAACCCCTAACGCATTGTAACGGATCAAGGGTAGACCAAGAGTCCACAATCCACAGTTTGCGGACCATTGGATGCATAGGTTAAATCGGTATAAGTAGACGAACCTTTTTTGAGTCATAGGCAAAAAATAATAGAGATTGATGATAGTTGTGAAGTGTTAGATCTGTTTGGGTTGATAGGGAAATAACTCATGCTGGCTGTGTGCACGGAGATCCTCAGTCCTACTGTGTGTGGACCCTACTGGCTGTGTGCGCAAGCTATGTTGGATTGTATTTGGGTTTTTTATATTAATATATGTGAATCTGGTTAGAGTATCTTTGTGTTATCTGAGTTTATGTACTATTGTTCATGCGAACTGTGAGATCTATGGTTTATTATTTGTTGTTATAATATAGAGTATTCATATGATCTATTGTGTATGAATTTATGATCTTACTTGTGATATTACTAATGTGAAGGTGCTAAATTAACCTATGACTGATAATAACTCTGGTAACTGTGGACTATCGACTTGCGAATAGATCTGTTATAGCTACGAGAATATCCTTGTTCCTATTATATGAACCTATGATCTATTGATTACTGTGATTATAGTTTTTGTACTGATAGATCAGTGTTGCACACGTGGATTCGAAGATAGTTAGTAGATATGAACTCTGCGATATAAGTCTGTGACTAGATCTGAAGTTGTTAAGCTGGGAACGTAGCCTTGTTTGACTTACCTGCTCTCTCTCAGGGTCCAAAAACCTGGTTCCAGCACCCTCCCATACTGCTTCAGGTGAGACTTTGGCCTGCGCAAGCAGGTCACTGCTGAAGGGGCCAATATTATAGGGGTTTGTTGGCAAACCTTAACCTCCGAACCTGGGTCAGGACCCCTCGAGCCAACAGGTTGGAAAGAAAAATTGAATGTAAAATTATGGTGACAAGGAAGCATACCACTCACATATATAAAGATGGAAGTGTTGATACTCCTAGACTTCCACAACCTACAAGGTTGACATCACAACAATTGGAAGAAAAGAGAGCAAAAGGGCTTTGCTACAGTTGTGATAGAAAATACACTAAAGGTCATAAGTGTGCTGAGAAGAAATTATTTTACATAGATTGCGAAGAGGAGGAAGAAAATGAACAAGAAAGTTCAAAAGAAGAGGATAAACACAAGGAACATGGAAAATTTTAGGGGCTAATATTCATGGGAGAGCTAATTTTCCATGATTTTTCCAAAGAAAAGATTCACTAATTTCCATTTTCTTATAAAAATGATTCGCCCAAGTTTTACAATATAAAATTATTTTACCTTAAAAATTGCCAACATTATATAGAGAGTATATATAAAATCATTATAAATTTGAATAATTTTACAAATACATCAATAAACATTTTATAGTTTACATATTAGGGACTAGTGAGATTCGCCAATGTTTTTAAACTTCAAGATAATTTTCCATACTTAAAATTTTCCCTGACAAGGAACCAACCCTAGAAGAAGAAGAAACAAGTCTGACCATATCGTGTAATGCATTGCTAGGAATTACCACTCATCAAACTCTCAAGATAGAAGGACATATCAAGAAGAAAAAGGTAATAGTGTTGATTGATTCGAGTAGTACCCATAATTTTATTCATTGTAAGGTAGCCAAGGAATTGAATTGTTTCCTATACCCAGAACCAAAATTTCAAGTGATTGTTGAAAATGGAGGAACTATAAATTTCTCTGGAAAATACCATAATATTAAGCTAACAATGGGGGAATATGTATTGAATAGTCCAATGCTTTCCATGCCAATGGGAGGTGATGATGTTGTACTAGGAGTACAATGGTTATAATCTTTGGGGACGGTAGCTTTTAAGTTTCAAGAACTTCTCTTGAAATTTTTTTTCGGAAGGAAAGGAAATCAAATTATGGGGTATCACAGGGAAGCCAGGAAAGATAATAAGCTCTAATGTCATGAAAAAACTTCTAAAGAAAGAACAACGAGGCGTAATTTCACAATTATGCTCACTAGAAGTTCCAACATCAAAATCATCTATTTCTCCGGATCTCCAAAAATACTCGGACAATCATTCCAAGGTGTTTGATACTCCCAAAAGACTCCCACCTATTCATGATCATGATCATGCTATTCATTTGATTCCAGGAAGTGTTCCTCCAAACATCATGCCTTATAGATATCCTTATGTCCAAAAGAGCGAAATGAATGTATGATTGCAGAAATGTTAGAGGTTGGTATAATTCAGCCTAGTCAAAGTTCTTTCTCTACTCCAGTCATATTGGTGTACAAGAAGGATGGATCATGGTGCATGTGTCCGTATTATAGGGAGATCATTAAGCTCACTATTAAAGATAAATTTCCCATTCCTGTGATTGATGAATTATTGGATGAATTATATGGAGCAATTTATTTTACCAAGTTGGATCTTCGTTTGGGATATCATCAAATTAGAATGAATACTGAAGATATTCCGAAAACAACATTTCGAACTCATGAGGTTCATTATGAATTTTTGGTCATGCCTTTTGGCCTTACCAATGAACCTTCTACATTTCAAGGGTTGATGGATTGCATTTTCAAACCCTTCCTTAGGAAATTTGTGCTAGTATTTTTTGATGACATACTAATTTGCATCAGGTCTTGGAAAGATCATGTTCAACATGCTGACAAGGTGCTCAAACTATTGGAGGAGAAACAATTATATGAAAAAAAATCCAAATGTTTCTTTGGAGTACAAGAGGTGGAATATCTAGGTTATATTGTATCTCACAAGGGTGTTAAGGTAGACCCTAAAAAAAGTAAATCCATTAAGGAATGGAAATTCCCCACAACCATAAAGCAGTTGCAAGGATTTCTCGGGTCAACAGGGTATTATCACAAGTTTGTTAAGCATTATGGGAGAATAGCAACACCTCTAACAACATTATTGAAGAAATATGCATTTTTATGGACTCCTGAAGCAACTAAGGCCTTTGAACATCTTAAAGAGGCAATGTGCCTAGCACCAGTCTTGGCTATGCCAGACTTCACAAAAACCTTTATTGTGGAATGTGATGCCTTGGGAAATGGAATTGGTGTTTTTTTAATGCAAGAAGGAAGACCCATTGCTTTTGAAAGTTGTCTAATCAAAGGAAAGTATTTGCAGAAAGCTATTTATGAGAAGGAAATGTTGGCCATACTACATGCACTAAATAAATGGCGACCTTACCTAATGGAAAGACACTTCAAGGTAAAAATTGATCATTATAGTCTTAAAAACTTTTTGGAACAAAGACTATCTTTAGAAGAGCAACAAAAATGGCTCACAAAGATGTTGGGTTATGACTTTGAAATCATCTACAAAAAAGGGAAGCTAAATTTTTTTACAGATGCACTCTCAAGAAAGGATGAAGAAGTGGAAGCATTGCTTTGTGCCATTTCTATTATCGAACCAGATTGGATAACCGAAGCAAGGGATGAATAGAAGAAGGATGAAAAAGTGTGGACAGTCATTCAAAATTTGCAGCAAGATCCTAGTACATCTGATACATTTAGTTGGAAAAATGATTCCTTATGGTACAAATATCGCTTATATATTTTCAAGAATTCCCAACTAAAACAAAAGATTATTTTGGAATTTCACACTTTTCCTTTAGGAGGACACTCAGGAATTTTAAAAACTTACCACACGGTGAAGAAAGATTTTTTTGGGATGACCTTCAATATGATATTCAAAATTTTGTGGCAGGATTTTTGGTTTTCCAGCAAAACAAAGTTGAGACAATTAAGACCCCAGGTCTTCTACAACCTTTATCCTTTCCAAGTCAATGTTGGGAGGAGATTTAATGTATTTTATCACAATTTTACCTAATTTCAAAGGAAAGAGTGTCATCATGGTGGTAGTTGATAGAATTACCAAGTATGCACACTTTTGTGCGTTATATCATCCATTTAAAGCAATTACAGTTGCTACTGCATTTATGGAAACAATTCAAAAGCTACATGAAAACCCAAAGATTATTGTAAGTGACAAAGATCCCATTTTTACTGGAAATTTTTCGATAGAATTATTTTCTTGTTTGGGTACTCAACTAGATCATAGCTCATCTTATCATCCTTAATCCAATGGTCAAAATAAGATACTGAATAAATGTGTGGAATGATACCTTCGTTGTTTTGTATCTGATAAGAAAACACAATGAGTTAAGTGGTTACCTCTCACTGAATAGTGGTATAACACTTCCTACCATACTGTAGAAAAAATGACCCCATTTATGGCACTTTATGGATATCATCCACCATCCATCACATCTTCTTTAAGATAAAATTATAAGGCTCAAGAAGTGGAAGATCACATCGAGCATCAAGAAGAAGTTCTCCAACTCTTAAAGGATAACACAAATTTGACACAAAATCGAATGAAACAACTGGCAGATCAACATCGTAGCGAGAGAAGTTTTGATGTAGGAGGCTGGGTATTTTTACGGCTACAACCATACAAACAAATGTCCCTCAAGCAAGCTAAGAAGGATAATAAATTAGCACCAAAGTACTATGGTCCTTACAAGGTGTTGCAAAATATTGGTACTATGACATACAAATTAGAGCTTCCTACTTCTTCGTGAGTGCATCCAATTTTCCATGTTTCATGCTTAAAGAAGGTTAAAGGGGACAAAATTCCAGTTCAAACAATATTGACAAAACTTCATGATGAGGAAGGAAAAATCATATAGGAACCTTAAGTAGTCACCAAAACAAGAACTCTAAAGCTACGAAATTGATCAATTTTAGAGTATCTCATCAAATGGAAGAACTTACCCATTGAAGATTCTACATGGGAGGATGAGAATTTTATACAAAAGCATCCGAACCGACTCAATCGTTGAGGAAAACACTTTTTTGAAGTAGAAGTGCATGTTAGGTCCGCATATTACTAGTATAGTCCCTTATTGTTGTTAGTGTAACCCCCTTATTGTTATTGTTGTACCCCTATAACCCCAATATTGTTATTATTGTGTCCTTACATTAATATTGTTAGGTTGGCTAGGATTATATTGTGATCCCATGGACTCCTATATATATAAGGAGGTTTTGGTCATTTGCATCATCCAATAATTGTTCATTTATGTAATGTATTGGAAGTTTCCCCCTCAAAGTGGCTGATTTCTAAGGCGTTGATCTCTCTTTTCTTCTATTTTTGGAGCTGGTTTCATAATAGGATTGAGTGTTCATCCCTTTGCACTTATTTTATTTTCTCGTGTTTCCTCTTTCACCTATACTATAACAATCAATGAAATTGCATTCTTTGTGTGTAGGCCACCAAATCTAAGCATTAAATATTTTGTATGACATATTGTCTTTGTATAAATTGGATTTGTCTATGAGTAGGGTAATTGAACCAGATTTAGTCATTTTATGTCTAACTCTTGAGATGAGCTGATTTATCTTTAAGAAACATTTAGATCCCCTAGGCACTGACCTCTCCTCAACCTAGATGTTGTCTCTAGGAACCATAACATATTTAGTGAACCATTTCATATTTAGGACATTTATTTTGTAATTTTTTTTTTATCAGCCAATTTTGCATTAGTGATTTTACATTTGCAATTGAACTCATATTATCCAAATATTAATTGAACTCTGTTCAATCAATTAACTCAATTTAGTAACGATTAATAACTTGGTATGGTTCTTACCATTTTACATTACGGTAGCATTCGAAAACTACTATAATAATTTTATACACAATGAAATATTTGATTGTAATCTCCAAACTTAGAAAATCAAATACTTGAATTCACCGAATAAATGTCGAAAATGGTATTTTATAATATTAGTGGATATGATTTTATTGATATATTTTGCAACCAAAAAATGATTACAGAATGCATAAGAGTAAATATTATTAAGCACTTTAGAGATAATTTGATCGCATATCAATTATATATATAAATATTAATATCATTGATAAGCAGTAATTAACTCTGCAATGTTAAGTTTCCACATCTTCCTAAACATTACCGTTTGGACACATCTTTCGCACGTAACACACTTCTTCTTTCTCACATGCTCTAGTACTAAATTCTTTCAATAGATTGCAGATCTCCTATTATCATTAGAATTATTATGGAATAATATGTTATAAACACTAATTTTAAACTACGCAAAAAATGAATAAAATATGAAAAATTTAATTTGATAAATGAGATTTGGTATTGTATGTTGGACTTGAAGTGCGAAGAAGTTTATTGTATGAAATTTTATGTTTTTTAATTTTTTTGCACTCAAACAAAGCTCCACACTCTTGTACGTGTTCTGAGAAAAAATATAGTGTAAATTATTCAGCACGAAAGAAGTTGATTCCGCAGGAGCGCGGAAAAATCACTATTCTCCACACTTCCGCACTTGATCTCTGAGAGGCCTTCACCGAAATTTTTGTGGAGATATTTCATTGCGTCGAGAAATTTCATTGTACAGAGTTTTTTCTGCATTCTGCGTAACCTTTAATGAATTAGCTAGCAATATTCAAAATGAAATTTAGTATTAAAATATTTCCAATAATATATAATAATAATAAAGATACAAAAGAAATGCATGGAGAGAGAATGCATATGGAAGTGTGGAACATCACGACACACTTATATCACTACAAATAGAATTTTTCCCTAACTATACTAGCCATTTAACAAATGCTTGTGTGGATAGCTTTCATTGTGCAGAAATATTTCACTCTGTGAAGATACTTGTGTGGAGAGATTTCATTATTAGAGAACAAAATTTAATCAAGTAATTATCATAGTCTTTAGTGAATAATATGTTGATTCTAAAGGAGTGCAGAAAAATCACTATTCTCCACACTTCTACGCTCAGTGTCCAAGAGGTCTTCGTCAAAATTTAATTATGAAAAGAGTTTTTGTGCAGAGAGATTTAATTATGCAAATATTTTTGTGCATATAGATTTAATTGAGTGAATATATTTCAATGTGCATAGTTTTATCCGCACTCCACACAAATTTTAATTAATTAACTAGAAGTATTTGGAATACAAAGATATGTGTTATTTATTATTAATATATATATATATATATATATATATATATATATATATATATTTATAAATAAGACTAATTATATTAAAATCATATAGTAAAAACTGGTGTTACAAGCAAGAGAGACAGAGAAGAAAGGAACCAGAAATGATCAGTTATAAACCTCGGTCCCAAAACATAACCAAGAGAGAACAAAGAGTGTCAAGAAGTGAGATAAGGGGACCAAGCGAGACAGTCCCTAGAATCTACCCAACAAGGGTAGATTCCTCCATACAACATTTCTTCCCCTTTTTTTTGTAACTTTAACCCAAACATTATTGGGAAACTAATTAAGAGCCAGCTGGATATTGTCGTTAGCCACTGGAGGAGTCTTCTATCTGAGTCGGAGGAGGTAGACTCATGAGATCATTTCTGTGGATTCAAGATAGCATTGGGCCCCCAGGGTCTACCAAGGCCGTCTCCTTCTCCGTTATTGGTGCCTCTTCCTCCACTTCAGTCTCCTCCTCATCTGAGTTGGGGGTCTCAATGTCATCCATGGGAGGCGGATCACAGGGCTACCAGCTTTTAGATTTCGGTTTGCGATTGCCTTTTTTCTATTGGGCATCGAAGATAGTGCATGAATTTTGAAGGTGCCTTGTTTGGTGGTAGTGACGGCATCATAACACAATTTTTTCATAATCCAGAGTCTGATTCCAAAGGAAGTAACCCACTTTAAGATTGATTTGATCTAGTATACCTTTACTTAGATCTATTTCCGCACAAATTTTTTCGTAGGTGTATATTCCTTTCTGTCCCCTAGAGGGATCCATTGCCAAATAGCAATCTAGAGAGTTTCCAATAGCTTGGAAGACAGAGGAGTGTCATAGTTGAGTAGGAAGATTGGGAAGCCTAACCCAAATAAGCAGTTTTGTGATGACTAACGAAGAAGGGTCAACATCTGGTAATGAGGGGGTGAGGAATAGCCCTGTTTTCTCCAAAACCATGGACCTCCTATTACAGATTTTTGATAGTCCTCATTGAAAGCAAATAGAATAATGAAGAAACCATTCGAGCAGAAGATAACCTTGATGTTGTTAGTCCAAGTGGATTGAATCCATTGATATAGATCTGTTGTGCGTGGCCATAATCCGTTGAAGCGGAAAATGATGGCATATTCTGCATATTTTTTATGTTGGTTTTCAAGTTTTGGGTGAGAAATTTATATTAAGGGCACATCCTATGATTTATCCACCAGGAAAGGCTTGGGGGCTTCCATAGGTTGAGAAAATTTTTCCGTGGTTTGAGCGAATTTCTTGGATGGATGTGCATGGACAGAAGATGGTTATCCAGCTGCCCCTCCTCGTAGACGGAGGGTTAAAACCTCCAAAGCATCTTTTTCAATATTGTATAATGAAAGTAGGAGAGATTCATTCAGTTGTTTACCTCCATAGATAAGTTGTTGAGAGGCAGAGGGTATCATCAGCTTGAGTTCAAGGGCCTGCGAGAGGGATCTCACCAGATCCGTGGAGTGAACCTAGAGTAGCAAATTTTTTCCAGATAAAAGAGTGATTTATATCTAGAAAGAGAGGGGAGACATATCTGGAGAACCCTTAATGCCAGATCACATCCAAGAGGCTAGAGAATTGAACAATGAGGGATTATTGTGTTTCATAACTGCTACAGGGTGATTATCCTTCCCGTCGGACAAGGCACTGCAGTCCTCCAATGTTGCAATGCGGTTCTGAGCTGTGCAGATACGTCGAGCCTAAGCATAGTCATCCCTTATGTCATGGATTTCCTCAGCCCTAGAAGCATACATATGCTCATAGAAGTTCTTGGTCTGAGCAGCTTCAATCTGTAGTAAAACCCCTAAATTTCTACTATCAAGGTGTGGCCCAAGGGGTAGAATTGGCTCATGGCCATCAAGAGATTCAGGAATGCGGAAAATGCTATTTTTCAGAGTGCGTGGGGCCTCATCTAGAACTATGATTGAGTAATAAGGACCTCCTGAGAGCCAGATATCCTCATGGTGAGAGTTATGGAGCAACTAAGGCTTGAGAGATCTCAAGATGCCATGGCCCTTAGGGCCGAGCTACGGCGGCAGAGGGAGGAGGAGCAGTAACCCTAGCAATCGACATATTTTCAGCCTTCTCCCAGGAACAAAAATCCATTTATTATTAAAATATTACCAATAATATATAATAATGATGATGCGAAAGAATTGTGGGAAGAGAGAATGCATATGGAAGAGAAGAAAATCATGAAACACTTGTATTTTTATTAACAAATGCTTCTATGGAGATATTTCATTCTACACAGAGCTTTGTGAGGAAAGATTTCACTACACAGAGAGATTTCATTATGAGAGCATAATCTTTAGTCAATTAATTAACGGTAGATATAATGGTATTCAAAATACAAATATATGGATTATTTAGTACTAACATATTACCAATAATATGTATATCGAAGTTTGGAACATTTTGACACACTTGCATTTGTTATTAACAAATGCCTGTGCAGAGATATTTGTGTTGAGAGATTTCATTATGAGAGCACAACCTTTAATGAATTAATTAGCGGTAGAGGCAGGGACTATGTTTGTGCCAAGATCTTTGATTATGCGGAGATTTTTTTTCTTAACAAAAAAGAGTATTGTTATTATATATTAATTCGTGCCAGGGTCATGGTTAAAACTGGGTGATTACAATTCATATTTGTGCCAAAATTGGGAAGAATGATCACCTCTGATACTAAGCTGGGCCAATGACTTTTCAAAATTACAAAATACAACATAGTTATTGCTGATATTATACTATAGATTCTACAATACTTTCCTAGCAGTAAAACACATTTATATCTACACATAAAAAACCACAAACAATGAATTAATCATTTCGGTCAACAGGCTGATTAAGGTGTGGTTGGTCAACAAACCGATTAAGGTCTATTCCAGTCAACTCCTCTTGAGAGATGGATATTTTCTCTGCAAGTTTAATTTTTAAGTCGTAGATATGGTTGTGAAGAGAATAGATTTCATCCTCCACCTTGAGGATTTTCTAATTCTTCTCAGCATCTCTTTCGCCCCATGCACATGCTTCCTCCTAATGCATATAAAAACTCTTCCTCAGCTCTGCCAAGCCTTTCCTTATCTCTAAGTGCTCTCTCTCACATGGTGAGCAGTAGTGAGGAGCGACTATTTCCATGTTGTATTTTTTCTATTTTTCCTGCCATTCTCCCAGATAATTTGTGACGAGAGCCCCAGTGATCTAGTTCCATTTTTATTTTCTCGAGGTGCCAACGCTTCTCAACTACCAACCAATTTTCTAGCTCAATTATCTTGTTCTTTTTCACTAATTCCCTTGAATTCAACTGCCTTAAGACTCTAACATCCAAAATATCCCTCGCTACCACAATTTCTGATGCTAATTCCTAGCACCAGACTCCCCAGAACCTGACACAACCCATTGTCTCAGAATGCCTAACCATGCCCATAGGAGCCAATATAAGTTGGTAACAATTCTCCTTCTCATAAATAGTTTCCAAATAATAGAGTTGCCCACCAATTTCCCCCACACAAGACCAAAAAAGGAAAATTGCCCCCTACCCTCTTCATAATCATAGACAACAATATCCCAACACATAAACACAATGCAACCTTAATGACCCATAGTGCCCAGTAGACCCACAAACCACCAACCTACCCTTTCCCAATAATAGAACCTCCCCCCAATTCCCCTCAGAAATGACTGCCAATAGATTGAGAGCCCCCTTCCCTCTTCAGTAACCCCAAAAACCCACAGTGACACAATACTCCACTCTTTCCCAAACGACAAATTGACCAACGCCCACCGAGAGTCCCTCACGAAGCCATGCAACCTTCTATCAAAGTGCAAGGCCCTAGCCTTATCACAATTGAAAACATTATTGTATATCCTCAATTTATAGTGAAAATTTAAGTTGATCGGCAGGTTTTTACCTCCAGGATCCCATCTTGTTCCCATGATTGTTGCACAACTTGAATTTACTATGCTCTGATGTTAATTAATTCCCACTCGCACGAGCCATCTACTCGTCCTATGAAACATTTACTCTGGCTCACTCTTAGAGGGTTCTTTCTTTGTTTGAATACTATGGATCGTGTGACAAAAACGAAATTGAGGCATAAACTAGTGACTTCCCACAATGATATCCTTCATGATGCCATATATCCTACACTTCTCATCACTGATGCCATTTTCTACATTAACAGTTTCGCACGGCATTCTGAAAACTCTTGTACACTACCACATGCACCTTACATGACGAGCCATCAGACGGATGTATGAGGGGGAGGTCAAGGAAAGAGAAAGAGGGGGTGAAGGTTTAGGGGGGTGTGAGAAGGAGGGGGGAGGCAAGAGAGTGAAGGGAAATAGAAGAGGGGATGGGAGCGAGGTGGGTAGAGCTAGGATAGGAGTGAGGGGAAGAAGAGATGCGGGGTGGGCAAGGGGGGGGGTTTTGTCCAAATAACTGAATTTGATCCAATTCCTAAGGCCAGCAAAATCTATATTAGTCCTTTTGTTCCCTTTATAGGTATTTATGACTTTGCAAAGAGAGAGGACCCTAACCATATTCCCATTCCTTTCAAACATCGAGACTAGGGGATGAGTTACTATCCTTCCCTTCTATTTATCATGCCCCTGTTTTCTTCTATTTGACATGCTTTATTTTCTTGAATGTCTACCTCCACATTCAATTTTCTTAGAATGTGTTAGAAGTAAACATTTTCAAAATGTCTGCAAAGTCCTTTGTTTCTTTCCATTACTATGTTCAATTTAGAGTTCTTAGCTGCACTATTGTTAAACATATGTTTTGTAATAAGGAGGGAGTCCCCCAGAATGTTCATGACCCTGATCCCTATTTGTTGAGAAATAATGAGGCCAAAGAGGAGACCATATGCCTCTTGTTGATTATTTTATTTCTTACCTAGAACCTAAGCATACCAATCTACTATTTTTCCATCAGGGTTTATGCAAACCCCTCCCCCACCTACCAACCCATATTATGCGGAGATTTTTATGTAGAGAGCTAGGTAATTAATTATATTACTTTTTAAAATTTTCGATTAATTAGGTAATTAATTAATTACTCGTTTCCGAGAAGCTACAGCTATGTCGAATGTGGAGGAAGTTCATTGTGTGGAACGAGGAGAGCCTTTTTCACTCCACACAAAGAACAAAAATAGAAATATTTTATGATATTATTTTATGGATGTTCAATAAATTAATCACAAAATACAAAATTTAAATAAAATAACTTTAAATTGAACTTAAAAATTAGTGGCACAATATTTTAAAAAATAGAAAAAAGTATGAAAATGTTATCAAAACACATGCATCCTTATCTTAACAATCTGCATTAGTTCCTCCTATTCTTAATATTGAACTGCTAGTCACATAGTACTGCAAATTGATTCACACTACTTATTTACATTAAACATTGTAATATTTATGCCCAAAATAGTTACATGAATACAATGTATGGCTAACGATAATTAATGTTTGAAATTTGTTGAGGAGTCATGCCTCATTGAAGTGTCGAGGTGTGGGAGTGTGAAGGTTTTTGTTCCTTGCTTCGCACAATGTAGTGATTCGAACATATTTCATTAAATAATGTGGCACAAAAACTGAAATGACCGTACCTCCAAATTAACTCCCTTTCTTTTGTAATTATTGTGAATAGTTATTTGCTTTCATTGTGCAAAGAGATTTGTGTAGGGAGCTTTCAATTTGTAGAAATATTTCATTGTATAGAGAGATTTGTTTAGAGAGCTTTGATTGTGTGGAGATTTTTGAAGTGTAGAGGTGTGGGAGTGCATAGATTTATGTTCCTTTATGTGTAGAATGTAATAAGTCAAAAAAATTGCATTAAATAACATGGCACAAAAACTAAAATGGACGCATCTCAAAATTAATTCCCTTTCTTTTGCAGTTATTGTGAACAGTTATTTTCTTTCATTATGTTGAGATATTTGTGCGGGGAGACTTCACTATGTAGAGAGCTTTGTGCGGAAAGATTTCATTGTATAGGGATCTTTGCGTGCAGATTTTTTTATTGTGCGGAGAGATTTCATTGCGCGGAGAGCTTTCATTGTGCGAAGAGCTTTCATTGTGCACAATTTCCCCCACACTCCACATAACCGCTAATCAATTAATAAGTGATAGAGGTAAGGACCTACATTGCAACTATTAACATGTTTTTATAATTTTGTATGTTTTATTAATATTTTTGTTTTATTATAAATAGAAATTGTTATTGGTTTTGGAATTTATTTTTCTATGTAAATATAGATCATTATGGCTTGGAATTTCCTTTTCTATACAAATATAGATAGTTAGATGTGAAATATATGGGGATATTTTTTTTATAGTATACATGATTTTAACCAAAATAAATATATATTCATTTAATGATTTTAAATTTAAATATTTTAGTCATTTATTATAAAAAAATTACATTATTCTTTAATTAATAAGATAACTATAAATTTAAGTTTAACAATAAATTCAAATGTTTAAATAAAAATATTTAATATAAAAATGTTTTTTTTACACAAACGAGTATTGAATTTATTAAATTTGCACCCAATCATAGAAAATACACAAGGAATTCAATAGATTGCCATTTTTCTATGGGATCTTCCATTGATATAAAGATTAAATTCATGGGAGACAGATCTTAGTATTTTTTTAAGTACTGAAATTGAGTAATTATACATATTAAAAAAAAAAATTTCTTACATATTGCAAGGATAAGAGAATTAAAAAATAGTACATTGAGCTATTTGCAAGGCTTTGGTACAGAGAATCCACGTAGATTTGGGATCTTGAAGCCAAGTTAGAATCTGTATCGCATTATCACTTTTCTTTATTGGATTTCTTGCTTCCTATGAGAGGTGGCTCCACTGCATTAAAGGAGAAGGATTTTTCATCACTATCTTTTTTGCATGATTTTGCATGACCTACGCTAATTGCCATAAATTCCTTGTAAAAATTTTGGGTATACCTCTTTTTTTGCGCAAGAGCGGAGGTTGTTAATTCCAATTCTATTTTCGCAAAATGAGACTCTAGACCAGGAGGGTCAACTGTGAAAGCGCTTGCTCTTCATTTTCCACTAGCACCTTTTTATTTCCGTAAACCTCTTTTGGAAAATCATCCATAGGGGTATCTTATTCTTGTTCTGGAACTTGAAGTGACTATATATATATATATATATATATATATATATATATATATATATATATATATATATATATATATATATATATATATATAGATATATATTTATGGAAGGTTCTAGTATTGGGTCTGCTTCAATAGATGTCTTTGGGGATGCAACCTTGTTCTATTAATTCCTTCTTCACTTTTGTGTTGGATTGAAAATAACCTCGTCTGAAACAGGGGATTGGGCCTACTCATCTTCTTTTCCCTTGGGGTAGTTTTTGGCAAAATATCTGTGATAATGATAGTTGATGCATTTCAAAGGAATCTGCTCAAAGTCCAATTCTTGGATGTGGATCCATTCTCCAAGATAAATATATAGTGCCTTTGGAAATACTTCATTGAGGTTACCTCAACATAGATGTGGGCACATAAAAATTAACCTCTTTTTGGTTCTTATTTATTTAGATAGTGACCCAATGTTTTCCCAATGTATTTTAGTGCTTCAAGCATCCAAATATGAAGAGGGAGGTATGGAAACCGAAACCACACCAGTAGGAAAATGATCTAAGAATATGGATTGAAATAAAGAGTCCATGGGAAGATAAAGAGGCCTCTAGACCCCATGAAATACAAGCCTAATGTAAAAATCAAATATCTTTCCATTTTATTGTGAAATGAAAAGACATAGAATCCCCTTCTAACTACAAAGAAAGTTACTTGACCTTGAAGCTTGGGTGCCCATTTCTCTGCAATCCAAGTTTCAACAACTTTTGGATTCAACCACAAACTAATAAACTTATTGAGCAATGCTTTTTTTGAGAAATTTAAGGCTCTCTTGCATGGATATGAAGGATATAGCTCCATTGTAAGGATCTAAGCTAATTTCGTCACAATTTTTTGGGGGGAGAAGAAGTACCCCGAATTTTTTGAGCATGTAATAGGGCTCTAAATGCTACCTTGTCCTCCATGGCATAGTGAAAAAAATGCTCCAAAAAAAGGTAGACATGATCATAACTAGAAAATAATGGAGCTATGAGTCACAAAGCATTAGAGTCCCACCCAAAGCAGTTGAACAATTCCCAATACAATGATACATGCATTTGCAACGTCACCATCCAAACAGGTTGAAGCTTGGTTTGGATTTACAAGGAAACATTAGGAAGCTAGGGAAACTCTAGCCGCTTGTAGCCAAACTTCACAGAGAGAATTTTCACCTTGTTATTCTCATTCTTTGTTGATTGTTATAAAAATGATTTAAAATTTTAATAATAGTGTATCATAAAGATATAAAATGTCTAATAATAATATTTTTTGTGAAAAAAAATCTCATTAATTTGGAATATTACAACCTAGTATTACTCTAAATGGGTAAATAAGATTAACCATGTATTACAGGGTGTTTTTCACTAGTATTACATAAGTTGCACGCTCACTTGCAATTCCACATCATTTATAGATTCAAATTTATTGACTATTTTTGTGAAACCACGATGTATTTTTCTAAGTATATCTATGCTTACTATTTATTATTTAGTGGACAATTTTGTGTTAGTGGTCCCATGTGGGGTAGTTTGATTTTGATTTTTGTATGTGTATATGTGTTTATGCTAATATACATGTCTATTTTGGAATAGGGCTTCCAGAATTTTAATTTAATTATAAATAACTATTAGGTGGATGGTAGGGATTTAACCTGCACAAAATATTCTAGAATATTATTGGTAGTATACATGAATAAAAGGTGGATATTTATCTCCAAAGTAGTTATTCCCTTTTCATATGTCACAAGAAGAAGCATTGTATGAAGTAAGTTATGGCTTTTTTGGCATGTGGTATTGATAAGACATGGTATTGGCATATGGTATTGTAACAAAGCCTATTTACAATTAAGAATCTCCATGATAAAATGAGAATAAATATACATGGTTAAGAATCTCGTTCCATGTTCTTAAATGTATATATTTTTAACTTATATATTAATTCTTTTTATAATTAATAATAATAATAATAATTTAAAAAAAAGTTATAATTTAGTTAGATTTATGGATTTTTTAATTTTAGCAATGTGAGATGTATTATCAAGTAAGTTTTTTTTAAGTTTATTATAGATTGATGTCTATCCAGTCAAATTTATATGACGACACTAGTTGTATGTGTAACTATGTATTGAACTTAGATAGGGGATTGCATGTGTTGAACATTGATATTAATACAAACTCATTTAAAATATTTTTACAAGAAAAAAGACTCATGATGTCGATACATTGCAAAGAACTCTAGTTTAGGTTTTTGGATAATTGTTTATATCGATGGACAAAATGTCTCAAGTTCCACCGCCAAAGTCCTGCAAGATTGCAATAACTCCATTCATAAGAGTCAAATATGAAAAATGTCAGTAACTTTCTAAACACCATAGTCTAGTATTTTAGTTAAGGGTCCATATCAAAAGGTAAACAATTTTGACTTTGATCTGAAAATGGAACTATTTTTAATGCTATGCAAAGTATCCATTTCCATTTAAATTAGTGTGCAAAGTATTCTCCATGTCTTGCAGGTTAAACAAAATGTTTTTGGTAATTGTTTCTGAGTTTATGTGTGAGGAAACGTTAATTAAGTTTACTATTTAACATATTATATCAGAAATGCACAGCAAAAAAAATTCACCATAGCATAACACAACAAACTGATGAGGCAGTTCACCCCTCCTGGGCTACATCTGTCGGGTCCAAGGTTCCCAATGGGCATGTCCTTACTCTATTAAGTTGCTCAAAATGGTTATACAGTGAAATATATGCCTAAACAGGAAAAAAAGCAGTGAATTTGACTTCATAAGACATAAATAAGCTAAAAATGGATTTTTTTTCACCTCAAACAGTGAAGTACAACCGAATACAGCTCCATCTCCCTAATGGACTTAGTGGCTCTTTCCTCTTCCCTAAAGAAAAATGGTTAAATAACACCTCTTTTTTGCTCGGGAACTCGTTATAGCATCATTTTTCACCTTCATATGATTCATGATTTCTTTTATGGCTTTGGGCACCCATTCCTACAGACTTGAACAAATTCACTAAAAAACAGTGTTAAAATTCCCATACGCGGGTATGCCCAGACTTTTCCGCGTGTATACGCGAGTCCACATGTACTTTTCTGCGTATGCCATTAAAACCATTAAAAAATATATAAATTCCCTATTTTCAGACTGGGTTGATGGTTACTCCAATAGTTCAACCACCCCAGTACGTGGCCAACTGTTTCCAACTGACTGAAACTACTTTGAGGGAGTATAAAATCCCCTCATGTGCATGGCCTAAGGGAGAGAGAAATTTTATAGACATTATACTCTATTGGAATCCCTAATTCAAGTCTGATTTCCCGTGCCTCCTGCACTTTCCCAGATTTATACAGGAAACCCTTGTTTCCTGGAGATGTTCATCCATTTATATGCCATCTCGAGTGCACAAGTCTTGGAAGAATCTTAGCGAGGCAAGGGCGGGACGAATCCGGACGACGGTCTGCTCGAAGATCATGGAAGGATTCAGGTGATCTCTCCACTCTTTATTTCTGTACATGCTATTCATAATAATGAAGAACCGTCTTGTTCCTGAACTTCTATGTTAGTATCTATTTGTATATGTGGAAAGATTGATTATTAAGCAGTTATTATCGTTTATATCATATTTCACATTGATTACACTAACGTTTAGGAGAATTATATGTTGTACAACTAGGTTTCCGTGCACGTTCTTTCTTGTTTTGCAGGTTGAAGGAGAAAGGAAGGTTGCTGGGGGTTTGAACCCCGCGGGATCTACATCGAACGTAGGACTACGGGTGAGTCCTGCTATCGTTGTTTTCTAGTTTTTTGCATTCAAGTATGGTTGTGTGTGAGTCCTTCTGAATGGCATGCCCTGCTCTGTGGAGGTTTTGACCCAACCAACCTCTAGGGTGATTTTCCCCGAAACAGAACTGGCGACTCCGCTGGGGATCACATTCTTGTGATTCCCCTGTTGGGCGGTTTCAGCTGTTTGATAGGTTTCCAACAGTTTTAACTTTTATTTCCAGTCCAGTTTACTCTTTCTCAGTCAGACTAAAGTCCTGGTTTCTTATCCAGGCTTGATCTTTTTTGTTTTTCATTATTTACCTTTATATACGCGGGTTTGTCTGCACACAGACGCGTATACACGCAGTTTTTGTTAAAGGGAGTCGTGTATACGCGGGTTTCCTTTAGCACAGTCGCGTATGCACGCTTGTTTCTAAACTGTCCAGTCGCGTATACCTAGGTCAATTTTGAAATTTTAGATTATTTTTTTTTGGCCCTGTCTGTCTGTGGAGACCTGTTCCTGCAGTGTCTTTGTGTCCTCTGGATTGTGTAGAAAGTGGTCTTTGGTCTTTTCTCTCTCTTGTTTGATTGAAAACTAGCTTATTTGGCAAAGTCTTGTTTCTTGTGCTGGCATTTCTGGTTTGAGTACCAAGATCTCTTTCTGGGGATTCTTGGCTGTTCTGCTTTATCAGAACAGAGAGCTTTTGCTCAGTTACTCTTTCCTACCTTTGTGTCTTGCTTTGCGTCTTGATTTTTGCCCATTTCTTGGTTTGTTTTCTTGAGTTCAGTCGACTAGGTCTTGTTGCAATTTTTGAAGAGTCTTTCTTGGTTCTTTGAAGTTTTTGTTTGCTGCAAGGTTGTACTATTCTTCTAGGCTGAGTGACTGAGTTTTCTTGTCTTCTTGTGCTCATATAAATCTTGCTACTAGTTAGCCCTATAAGATTTGGAGCGTTTTTGAAGTTTTTGCTTGAAATTCAGTGTTGTTTGGCTTGGGATTTGATAGTTTTTCTTGGTCTTTTCGAACTCTTCTTTTATAAAACTCAAAAGCTCAAAAAACATTTTGCTTTGTTGTTTGCTTTTGTTTTTGCATTTTTGTTTTCGTTTCATTATATCTTTTGAAGTTTTGTTGAGGTTTCTTGCCTTTGGATTTTGACTTGATTTTGGAAAGGAGTTGTCATTGATTTCTTCCTCTTGTTTTCAAGCAATTTTGGTGTCTTTATATTAAGAGTTTCTGATTTTGGGAACTAGCTTTCTGGACAACCAAAAAGAGATAAAACTGAAGGATCTTTGGGAAATTTCTCTCTGCTTTAGGAGATTTTTCATCTTAGAATTTGCATGCTTTTAGTGATTTGCATCAGGTGCACTTAAGCATTTAGTCATTTTCATAGTTTTTGCGAGTGTGAGTTTGTTATCTGAAAAGAAAAATAAATTTTTTTAATCTCGTAGAACCTGTGTAGAAGTTGCTTTTCATCGAAAGACAATAACTGCATTTGCATGTAGTTTGGTTATTATTAATTTCTTTTCTGCGTCAAAACACCATAAGTTTCATCTCCGTATCCCTTTGACTTAACATAACAGCCGATTAAAATAAGCGATATAATTTAAAATCAACTAGTAAGTTTTCTAAGTGTCATACACCAACTAGCTAGGTTTTAGGGACTTGGATTAGGTGAGTGGAGAGTTAACTCTCCAAGGCCGCTCAAACAAAACATAGAAGTTGATTAATTGAGCGAAATCCAACTCCGTTAGGTGGACCGGGAAAGCTCTCCTCCAGAGAGTCAAGCACGAGGGGAAGTGAAGGCTGAGAAGAGAGATACCCCCTCTCTGATTAGCTGAATCTGACCTCAAGACCGTTCCGCCCAGCTTCTGACATGGATTGGTGCCCATAGTTTCCTCTCCTAGGTTACACACAGGTGACTGCGGGGGGGAATACCCGTGGTACCTGAGGCAGACGTCGCATCACTTTCAGCAGTACTTCTGGGGGGTGCCCCTACAAAGCTTGGGTACTTGAGCTGGCAAAGGCTGTCGTTAGGAGGTCAGCGTAACTGTTTCTGATACCTTCGCTAGCAGGCCTGGGCCGTAATTATCCCAGACTACTTTCGGGAGGTCCTATATTTCGCTTTCTTGTATTTTGGTGTCCGGTCCTAATCACCCGGAGCGGAAATACCTGAAGGTTGTTTGCTTGATTGTATCTCAGGGATTTCTTTTTAGTGAGTGCTCTTTGCTCCTAGCTTGCCTAGCTTTATATTTTTTGAGTCTAATTAAAATTTGTTAAAGTGGCTGATCAAGCGCCTCGTCGATCGAGGAGAATCCGGGGGTTATCTCCCGAGAGTTCAGAGCCTTCTTCAAGAAGGCGTAGGAGTGATTTAGTAGGTGGGTACCACCCTGTGACGTCTGACGCAGTGGAGAGAGATCCTCCACAAGGGTCTGAAGGTTTCGTAGTTGATTCTGGTGTTGGTTCCGAGAGGAGCGTTCTGCTCACCTCGCGAGTTTTATTTCCGTAGGAAGAAGAAGTTCAAATAGAGGAAGTACCTGAACCATCAGTGTCACTTCCATCTCCTCTTCCTCCTGATTATCCGTTCGTTGTTGAATACATCGGACCTAAGTCAGAGAGACCGGAAGATCCTCCGTATTATACATACCTTTCGATGGCCACGACTGGGAACGCGGCTTCTGCTGTGAGTGCTGCAGGCATTCAGACTCCTGCTTCTGTTGAAGGAGGGGGCACTATTGCTATATCTTCGATTGCCTCTAGTGCTGCTGTGTTTGGCTCTGGTTTCACCCAAGCACATGCTTCTCAATCTGGTCCCTTCAGTTTTGGAATGCCCACCAGTGGGATTCCTTCTTTTTCGTTTTCCGCCGCTGCAGCTGGATCTACACCCATGTCCTCCATGGCTAGTGGATCAGCTTCTTTTCAAGGGTTCCCCTTCGGAACTGGACACATTCCTAGCTCGAATCCTTCTTTAGGGTCACCCCGTTTTCACTACGCGGGGGCAGGGAATCAGCTTACGCCGGTCACCAAGGGAATGCTTCTTTCCCTCTTCGTCGAGTGCTATCGACTTTTTCCTCCTCGTCTAATGCCTAGAACCCCTATCGTGGGCTTTCCTCTCATACTTCAAATAGGGGAACCGGTCCTGGCCTTTGCAACTGGGGAGGAGGTTCTTCTCCTTTTGCTACAAGTTCTTTCTGGAAACCTGGTGCCTCATCAAATCCATGGTATTCTTTTCAAAATGTTGGGAATTCATCCTATCAAGGATGGAATCCTTAGACTCCGCCTCGTTTACCTTTTCTGGCAACGTTAAACTTGCCAGATCTGTCGAAATTGACGAATGATCCGATTCGGTACAGTCCGGGGTGGCCTCCGGTCCCGACCAAACTACCTTCAGATATACCAAAGTTTGAAGGGAAGAATGGAGAGGATCCGGCTGACCACATCACCACTTTCCATTTATGGTGTTCTTCTAACTCCCTGATCGACGATTCAATTAGGTTGAGATTGTTTCAACGCACCTTAACTGGAAACGCTGCCAAATGGTATATTGAGCTAACTGGGGGACAGTTTCGCTACATTTGGAGAACTGGCTGTTACATTTCTAAACCATTTCCAGTTGCCTGTCTGATATGATGTTGGGACTGAACTCCTAGCTAATTTTAAGCAGGACGATGCAACCCACATTTCTGATCACATTCAGGAATGGAGGAGAAGGAAGAGGCTTATTAAAGCTCATATTCCAGGAGAATTCCTTTTGGAATGGTTTCTGAAATCTCTGCAGTCAGACATTTCTAAAGATGTATCCCTGTCTGGGGTATTTTCTGAGGAGCAGGCCATTTTTAGGGCCCAACAGCTGGAACTGATCTATTCTCAGTCTGGGGTCCTCCATAAATATTTTCCTAACGCTCCTCGCTCCAAATTATATTTATCCAAAACTAAGCCTGGTCCGCATGGTGATGGGCTTATCGGGTTGATCAATAGTGGTGCAACCAACTTGCTTAATAAACTGCAGCAATTGTCTTTGCAATCTGCTCCTCCTAGTCAGGCCGTGCCTACTGATTCATCGCTTTCCCAGTCTTTGTCCATAAATGTTGTCCAAGCTTCTGATCCCAAAGGAAATCAACAATCCGAAGGGAAGAAGAAAGGACAAAATAATAAGAAAAAGGGCAAAAACGGGAAGGGTAATGTGAATAAAACCAACGAGCATGTTGGTGAGGGGCCAAAGGAGAAAAAGAAAGTGAATTTTCCATGCAAGTTATGTACTGGAGACCACCTTACACACCTTTGCCCTAAAATTCAGGATGCGCAGCGCTTGTTAGCTCAACAGGGTTCTTCTGGTTCCCAGGCTGTGTTAACAAACCCTTTTCCCCAAGGGCAACAGTTAGTTGTTGGCGCAAATCAAAATCCTGGGGCTTCCTCTGGGGGCACCCAGGAAGGGAAAATTCCATCGAACATATTCATGATGAGTGCTCACGCAGATATCGCTACGAGATCCCATGATTATGGTAGAGAAGAGTCTTCGAAAGCTAAGGATACTCCTGATGCTACTGAGCCGCTTCACATTACAAAGCCTACTATTGAGTCTATGCCTCGGATGCCCAAAGCATCTGCCAAGCGGTCGACGATTAATCCAAATGCTAGGGCTGCCCAGAACTACTCTATTGTGGAAGATCTGGCGCAGAGTCCTTGTGCTATGTCGGCTTTAGAGGTACTCCAGTCTTGTCCGGCTCAGCGCAGTGCTTTGCTCACTGCCATTGGGGCTATTGATCCAAAAAATTCTCTTCTGATTACTTTTTATATGTCTAATTTTAAGAAGAGACTCCCCCATCATATGGCTTTTCATATTAAATCATCGTACCGGAAGTGCAACATCTTTCGGACGGTTGTTGATGAGGGTGCTTCCACATGCGTGATGTCTCTCACATGTTGGAAGACGATTGGATCTCCCAAAGCTGTTCCATCTACCACTCTTATGACTGCGTTTGATGGTCATTCTCACAGACCGCATGGTATTGTCCCAGCTTTGCCTATCTGTGTTGGGGGGAAAACTGTGAATATAGAGGTTGAGGTAGTGGATGCAAGCTTGGACTACAACCTTCTGTTGGGGAGAAACTGGATTTATGAGATGGATGCCATTGCATCCTCATTATTTTGGATTATTTGTTTCCCTCACGAAGGGAGGATCGTTACAGTGGATCAATTGGACTGTCCTCCTGTAGACCCGAATGCGTCTACTGACTCATCTGTTCCAAAGTTGGATAATACTAAGGCGCCTGTCGAGAATTTAGGAGTTGGAATGTATTCTTCCTTGATGGGTACTTTCGATCTTCCTCCTCCTACGGTGCATATAAATGCTATTTCATCCTCCAAGGCTCCTCTTCGAAGAGAGTTCTTTAGAACTCATTATTTTTCGGACCCTTGGACCTTGCCTTCCCCTACCGCCACATTAGCGGAAGGTCAAGTGGGTGGAATGGCATTTCTGATGTCTGCAGCTGAGATTGCTTATCAGTCTATTGTTGACTCTGCAGAATCCAGTCCAACTCCCCTTTCACCGGAAGAGTTGGATGGAGATGTGGCTCCGGCTTGGACACTTAGTTCTTCTTCTGCCCAGGATTTCCTTGATACCACTCTTCCATCCGAAGAGGCCATCCTGGAAGCTATGACTGGTATAGATAGACCGTGGGATGACTTGCATCATCGGTCTTACTTTTTACCTGATTTGAGCGAAGTTGAAACAAGTTTTCCAAGTCCTCAGTCTCCTGGTCCTGTTCACCCAGTCCTGAACCCTTTAGCACCAACACAAGTTTATGCTGAAGGGAACATGGCTGTGATTTCTCCTACTATCCCAGTGAACATTTCCAGGGATCCCAATATTATTGAGAATGTCTTCATCGGAGCTGAATGTTCCCGTGAAGAGATTCATATTTACACCGAGCTCTTTAAAGAGTATAGGGATGTATTCGCTTGGTCTTATGAGGAAATGCCTAGTATAGATCCATCTATTGTCCAGCATGAGATCAAGACTTATGAAAACGCTAAGCCGGTGAGGCAAAAACTTCATCCGGTCAATCCTAGGAAGGCAGCAGCTATCAAAGCTAAAGTTGAGAAGCTGCTTAAGGCGGGATTCATTTTCCCTGTTCCTTTGACTGAATGGGTTTCAAATCCCGTTCCCGTAGATAAAAAGCAAGGAACGATTCGAGTTTGCATCGATTTCAGAGACCTAAATAAAGCATGTCCTAAAGATAATTACCCCACACCATTTCTCGATCAGATCATTGACGAGTGTGCCGGTAATGAGATTTTCTCCTTCATGGACGGTTTCTCCGGATATAATCAGATTACTATCCGTCCTGAAGATCAGCATAAGACTGCCTTTATTTGTCCCTGGGGTACTTTTGCATATAAGAAGATGCCTTTTGGTCTTAAAAATGTTGGGGCTACGTTTCAGCGGGCCATGTCATATGCCTTCCATGACATCAAAAATATTATCGAGGCGTATTTGGATGATTTAGCTGCTCATTCTCGAAAGAGGATGGATCATCCTGCTCACCTCCGTCAAATATTTGAACGATGTTGTTTCTATAAGATTAGGTTGAATCCGAACAAGTGCGTTTTCGCGGTTACATCCGGTCGGTTATTGGGATTCATTATGTCTAGGGAAGGGATTAGGGTAGATCCCTTCAAGGTTGAGGCAATACTTCGGTTGCCTCCCCCGTCTTCTATTCGTCAACTTCAAAGTCTACAAGGAAAGTCTAATTTTCTTCGGAGATTTATCGTAAATTATGCTGAAGTTACCAAGGGATTTATGATATTGTTGAAGAAGGGAGTTCCATTTCTTTGGGATGACTTCGCTCAACGCTCATTCGATGCTTTGAAAAAAGCATTGACCTCTGCTCCTTTATTGAGTCCACCTGATTATAGCAGGGATTTCCTTTTGTATCTGGCAGCAGCAGAGTCTACCATTGGTATGGTTCTGGTTCAGGAGGATGATGCTCTTGCAGAGCATGTTATTTACTATCTTAGTCGAGGATTGGTAGGACCTGAACTCCGGTACACTCCGATAGAAAAGTTAGCTTTAGCAGCAGTTCATGCTGTGCAACGACTCTGGCATTACATTATTCTATGAAAAACTTATGTTTTGGCAGCAGCCAATCCATTTCAGTTTGTCCTCAGTAGGCGAGTGATTGGGGGAAAATACAATAGATGGATTGTGATTTTGCAGGAATTTGATCTTGAGTTTATGTCTACCAAGTCCAAGAAATCATTGGTTTTCGCGGAATTGATCTCCGAGTTGCCCTGTGGGGAAGAGATGATCTATGATGAATCCTTTCCGGATGAACATTTGTTTCTTATCTCTTCACAGGATCCTTGGTATGGAGATATCATTGTGTATCTTCAGACTGTGAAGTTTCCCTCTACTTTTTCGAAAGATGAGCGTCGTAAGTTGCGTCACTTGGCCAAGAATTATTTGATTATTGGTGATGCTTTATACTGTCGAGGGGTTGATTCAATCCTGAGACGCTGCTTAACTCTCGAAGAAGTTGAGGCTGTGCTGAATGATTCCCATAGTGGACCTTGTGGGGGTCATTTATTTGGGCTTGCTACAGCCCAAAATATTTTGCGTGCTGGGTACTTTTGGCCTTCGATTTTCAAAGATTGTATGGAGTCGGTCAAAAAGTGTCATCCATGTCAAGTCTATACTCAAAAAATGCGCGCTCATCCAGCTCCGCTTTTTCCAGTCATTACTGTCAGTCCCTTTACAAAGTGGGGTATTGATTATACTACTTGTAATCCGCCTTCGGCTAAAGGTCACAAGTACATTATTGTAGCAGTAGACTACTTTACGAAGTGGGTCGAGGCTATGCCTACTTTTGGGAATGATGGTGAGACTGCAGCTCTTTTTCTTTTCAACCAAGTTATTGCTCATTTTGGTATTCCTAGAGAGATTTTCAGTGATCATGGCAGTCATTTTCAGAATAGCATGATGGCTGAGTTGGCTCTCAAATTGGGTTTCCAGCAGGAGCATTCATCTCCGTATTATCCTCAAGCCAAAGGGAAAGTGGAAGTCGTGAATAAATCCTTGAAGACAATTCTTCAAAGGAAAATTGATAAAGCTAGATCCAACTAGCATATTATGCAATATCCTGCACTCTGGGCATACAGGACGTCAGTAAAAACTGCAACTGGCTTTACTCTGTTTCAGCTAGTACACGGGTTGGCATCCGTATTTCCCATTGAATGTGAGATTCCTTCTCTTAAATTAGATGTTGAACTTCTTCCTGACACTTCTAGTCTTGAAGAATGACTCCTTCATCTGGAACATCTCGATGAGCAGCGTCGGGATGCCGCCACGATGAATGAAGCGCATAAAAACCGAGTTAAAGCTCAGTACGATAAGGCGGTCAAACCTAGGGTTTTTTCGGAAGGTGACCTTGTTTTGGTCTATGCCCAAGAAAAAGATGCCCTGGGGGCAGGAAAGTTTAAGTCTATGTGGTATGGCCCCTTCATCGTTAAAAAAGTCCTTAAGAAAGGAGCATATACCTTGGTTGATTTCGAAGGAAACGAGTTGTGGGAGCCCCGAAATGGGCTCTATTTGAAGAAGTATTATGCCTAGGTTTTGGCCTGGCATGTTGCTTTTGTATATAGTATTTTTTTCTTTGTACATATCTGGTTGATTTTCGATCTATGATGGGATGGTGGTGTTTTTTATCTGCTTTGGCAGGTTTTGTTGGATGTCATGAGTCATTTTGGTTTCACCGATGGTGCTAGTAGACACACTCGGAACTTAGCTTCCGCGGCTTGGGTACTTCATTATCCATCCGGTCAACTGTTAGTATCAAGAGGGGTCTGCATTGGTCCTGCTTCCAATAACATAGCAGAATACACTGCAGTTGTTTATCTACTCTCGGAGGCAATATCTTTGGGTGTTGATTCATTGGTAGTTTTCTTGGACTCTCAGCTGGTGGTGTCGCAGTTGAACAATACTTATCGGGTTCGTGACCCATTTTTATTACGGTTGTTCTTGAGGGTACGTTTGTTACAAATATCATTTCAATTTTTAACTTTCATTCATATTCCTCGAGCTGACAATTGGTTAGCAGACTCATTAGCTAATCAAGCAATTGATTGGCATATTAATCATTCCATACAATAAAATTTAATCATCAAAAACATCATACATTTTGATACATTTATCACATCACATCAAACATCGCTGTATATATATCATCAGAGTGTTCAAAAAATTTACAAAATTTGGATCCATAAAGTCATAAAAAAATTGGGCTTATGCCCGATCATGTTCAGTCTCAAATAATATACAATCATTTGATACATCATATCTATCTACTCCTAAGGTCCCTGCCAAGAAGTTGTGTTCCTATAGAACATGATCGCGGTGGCAACTCAGTGGAATAACCGTACCCAGTCTTGGGGCACTCCTACCATCCGTCTCTGGATGGCTTCCGAGCGTATCTTTCCTAGTGCCTATAAGTACTCGCTGAGAAGTGATTGCGTAAATTTCCCCATATGCTTCCTGAGAGTCCCGTCCAATCCACTGTATCCGCTTCGCCTCGGCGATGCTTGTGTCGCGGGAAACCCTCAGGTTGAATTGGTCTAATATATGAATCATGATCATTTTCAATTGTAAGTCATTATGAATCCAATCAAAAACATGTTTTTTTTTTCATTTTTTCATATATATTTGAAAAAATCCAAAAAATTATATAAGTCAAAAAATTGCAAACTTACTGACTGCGCCCCATGCTGCGCCTGGTGGAAGGACAAGATCTGGATCTCCACGAAAGTCCATCCTGGCATAGGGATAGTCGTCCACAGCGATGATTTGTTCTCCCCACCAAAGGAAGAACTCATCATCCCAAGTGGTCCGGGGAACTTCACTTCCCCCTATTCTCTTCATCATGTCTGCAGAGCGGGGAATTCTTGGGTCTCTCGGGCTGCTGATGGTAGAGATCACTCTGGGTCTCAATGCTGGTATCTTCTCAAAGAAGAATGTCATAAAAAATGTACTGTATCCAAAATGTTTTGTCTTTACTGGTTGGATTGAGGCCAATTTCTCGCTTCATGTTCGTAATAGGCTGCACCAATCATATACATGAGTTAAGCATTCACCGTTTGCGTCTATTTATGGCCCCGACGCCGGGTGTAGGAGGCAGATCCCGCCACTCGCCACAGGAAAGGAGGATTTCTATGTGTAAGTCTCTTAAATCTTTGATTGCAATTTGAGTTCCCACTTTCTTGGAACCCTCTACGAAGTACACGTGGACGTAATCTTCCATGGTTAGCCCTCCCAAGGGCTTCCCGTGCAAGTCTACTGGTTCCCCTCTCCGGGAGAGTCCAGTAATAAAATATATATCTTCCACTTCGATGCATATAGGCATCTGATCTATAATGAAGCAGCCTTCTTTCGGTTCCCAATAGTTCACGAGCATTTCGAGCAACCGGACATTACTCTTCATATTTGGCATTTTGAAAAACTTGAGCAATCCGCAATTCCGAAGAATATTTAGCGATGCTCGATCTCGCAAGACTTCTTGATCAATTGCACTGTGTTCATGCTCTCTCCATGATATGGTCATCCTGCACAATTTCAATAAATCCTTCATTAGCTACGCATTTTTTCATTTGGGCCTGCGCATACGCGACTTTATTTGTGCACAGTCGCGTGTATACGCGACTTTATCGTTACCAACCCGCGTATGCGCAAACCCGTGATTTTTAGCAAGAGATTCTATGGTGAAAATTACTAAATTTTAATTTATGAACGGACAAAATGATTTGCATATTGCATTGATATTTACCTCACACCAAGGTGATTCGATCTTGGCCTACCGCTCCCCGATTTGACGAAAGACGTTTTTTTCTCCAGAGCACTTTTTTCCAAATCAGCAATGTAATAATGAACCAAATATAAGGTAATTTTTCTATTTATGTCCAAAAAGTTGAAAATTTTTGCAAAAATTTGTTATACTTATTTTTTCAATCTATCTTAAGCTGTATAACCCGGATGCTTGGAAGTGCTCAGTTTGGTATGTTTTCAGGTACATTTTGACGAATTTGATATTTTTCCCGGTTTTTGATCCATGACTGCTGACTCGTCATGGCAGGTATATGATCTTCACTGGCATATAGGTTAGGGAAATCACTTTCCGCTGCATCTTGCATACTAGCCTTCATACTCATCACTTGCCATAGGGTCGATCCCATCAGGTCATGACTATTACACCCATTTCACTCATCGATTATTTAATCATGACTTGATGGTAGAACCTTCCTTTCCATGGGCTTCCTAGTTAGTTCCTCGCTATCACTTGTTTCCCATGCTGCGTTTTATGTAGGCTCGGGAGTCCTCTTTAGTCCCGCAATGACTTACGTGTTGAAGCTTCATTCTTCTTCTTCTTCACTATCATTTTTCTGGCTATTACCCTAGAGGCTCCCTGGTGTTGTTAAGTTGTATTACTGCATTGTATATCGGCTACTTGTTTATCCTGGCCTTTAGCCGGCTTCATTTGGACTCGATGTTTAAGCCAAATTTTGACCTTGACTGTCTGT